>JBDJHY010151616.1:0-12864 GCA_039654485.1 Withania somnifera
TGTTGGCTCAAGGGAGAGGGTATTGGGGATGAACCAGTATCACCACATAATTATTAAGTTGTGGAGGCTAGACATTAATTTTGGTAAAAATGACAGATAATAATACAGAATAAAATGTGGGAATATTCTAATGATAATATAAGTAAACAACCTTTTAACTGTTTTAGACTTGGCAGTATACCGGGAACTCTGTACCACTATTTCTACTTATTTTAGCCTAGGTTTTACACCCTGGTACCGGGAAACATCATTTGACTAATTAATGCTGGGAGTTGAGACCGACTCCTTTAGCTAGTGAGTACATTAGTTGAAACTTGATTCTGTCATCGTACGACTGTGGGTACAACTTTTTGAGACTTATGAAATATTGGTTGTGGAGACTTTGATGATACCTGTTATATTGAGGATATTTATGACACCATTACATTGAGGCATTGGACGCCATGACTTGCCGACTACAGCTTGATGATTTTATTTTTATGAGGCATTGGATGCCAGACTGTGAGACCATTGAGGCTCTGTGATTTAGGATGTAACATTATGATGATATTAGAGATTATACGTGGTGAGCGTACCCCCATGGACCTTGCCACCAGGCTATGGCGATGTGAAGGAGGGGATAGGACGGAGTAGGGATATACCAGGAACATTTAAGGTAGTCTTTCATGGATTCTGCCTGCTGGACCTACAGGTACCGGTGGAGAAAAAATTTACACAGGACTTGATACTTATATGGTATATATTTACTTTTCCGCACTTGTTTTCTTCAGTGTACCCATGGCCATATGGGAGGCCTATGGGTGACCGTGATTCTGTGTTTAATTCATTTATCATATTGTTGACTTACTATTTAGTTACTATAGTGTCATTTTTTAGAATCTCTATTTATGTGGGATAGTTGTGCTAGTTATTCTTTGATTATTCATCCTTCCCTTACTTGAGGTTACCGGTATACCGTTCATATTTTCTCCCTATCTTTTACTTGGTTCTTGATTATTGTTATTATTATTTACATATACTGTTGCACTGTTTTTGGGCTTCATTGCCTTAAATCGTATTATGTGATTAGCTAGTGATACATGTTCTACTTGTTGCTTGATCCCTATTTGAGTAACTAGCTTCCATGATATATCGTTTGCTTCTGTAACCCTATTTATTGTCTTTGTTATTTTTGTCTTTTATTATTGTTATGTTCCTACTGGGCCCTCGAAGCCTACTGGGTATGAGTTGCTTCGGTAGGTTATACTCATACTATACTTTCCATGTGCATATCCGAGTACAGGTGCTCGACCTTGACTCACATATCATTTTTCGTGTAGATTCCATTGATTTTCAGGGACTCAGGGTGAGCTTGGCGTCCAACTTTTCCTACTTCTCTTTAGCATTGGTTTTTATCTTCATGTATTTTCGGAGATAAATTTGTATTATATATTTGATTCTTTGTTCTGTACTTAAAGATTTTTTATTACACTCGAGTTTTGGGCATTGTTGATTCTTTATACTTCCGCTTCTTTTATATATTATCCATTATACTTGTATTTTCCGCTTTTGATGTAGTAGTCTGTCACTTCAGCTTCGAACTACGGAGTTGGTTCTCCTACTAGTGGTATAGTAGGTTCCATATGATCTTAGAAATTGAGTCGTGACAGAACCGAACCACCGGTCCCTATAAGTCATAAATGACTTAGGGTGGCTATAAGAAAGCTCTAAGATACCAGAAAATGTGAAAAATGCAAAAATAACTGAAAGCGTCATTACTATATCCACTACTTAAAAGACTTGCATCCCCAAAAATATAAAAAAAAAAGGGGGAAAGAAAGGCATCGTACTCCGAGACAGGATAACACAGACCACACAAGACCTGTTTGACCATTAAGAGGCTTCCAAGGAAAAGGGAACACCTCCACCGAACCTCAACTTCCAGAAATTAAAAAAAATCCCCAAATCCTTAATATCACAAACTTAAAAGAATGCGGACTCTCACATAAATACTAAAACCACCATCAAGACTGAACAAATCTATCTCCATATATCTGAAATAACCTCACGGTGCAAGATAAAAGCCCAATAGGAGACTGAAGCTGGAAACTAATCACATGTCCCACCAACCAAGCACAAAAAGTAAAATCAAAACCAACTCACCACTAGTAGCGCAACTCAAAATCCATCACATAATTTGAGATAAAACCCATAAAAGCTTACCGTAACATGACCACTAAAACCCAAATATTCCAATAACCATCATCACCCAAACAAGTCCTTAAAGAAAATTGTTTGGTCACCCAACTACCATAACTCAACCATGATCCAAAGAAAGACTTTAATATGATAAACAACTACAAATGTAGGTCTGATGCAACAATCAAGAACATTACACGAAATCAACCCAACTCATGAAGGCAATATGAATCACTTACCCAATCATTAGAGAACCGTACCAATAGAAGCAACAACCTAAATCCACTAGTCAAATAACCACTAAAATAAGCAATCCATCAAAAAATCGATAACAACCAAAATAACACTTCCTCGAAAAAATAATAGCAAACCTACTACATGGAATGAGATAAATTGATCTCGATTCGATAACTTTCCATAAGCTCCAATACACATCAAACAAAACCTCACATGATGGAAGAAGTAAACTAACATTCTTCCATCGCAACTCAAGTGTAGTCTTCCCTACTCGAGTTGAATTACAACCTGTGGGAATTTCCCACTAGTTGTACAATAGGCTTGCAAAGGGAGTCCATCATAACTCACCTTAGTCCCAAATACACGAATCAACCCACGGTAAGAAGGGTACATCCAATGCAACTAAATAATTGGTTTGTGGATAGGGTCTAAGAAAGATGGGATAAGGTAGAGGGACCCCGATACTAACCTATATCCACCTCATATCCAAGCACAAAGACCAAGAAAACAAATAAATAAAAGATAAGATATCTCAACACAAGAGCAATCCAAAATTGATAGAAATTTCCATACCAACTCAATTTTGCTACCTCAAATCACAAAATTAACCAAAAGAAAACCAACAACGAACATGAATGGACAATACTTTTTGATGCCCATCCATTTCTTATAATCTGAACACAAAAGAAACCACCATTAATACCAAAGAAAAAATCCCCAATTAAGTGAGCCAATAACTGAACTAAAGGAAAGACACAACACCACCCAGAGTCAAAATCAAATTAGCCAACTTTTATCCAATCCATTAAGTGAAGCTCCCACTTAGAAAAAGATAAGTTAAAGACAACATAGCTAAAGAAAACACCCCGGTAAGCTGTCAAAATCACACTACTAAATGTGCTAATCCACAAACCTCTGATGGAGAAGTCAATCCAAACCAAGACACAACATGCTCCATACCTTGCAATAGTAACCATACTTCATCTACGCTACTCTAATGAACCAAAACAAGGCATGTAAAAAGTCTTCTCTCAATATGCAAATCCTACTCCAGCACAAACCGGGTATACTAAGACCTACTCCAACAAAACCAAGGAGACTAACCCAATATGATAAGCAAATCACCACTAACCATACAATGGGTAACACAATTCCAGTAAAACCTCAAAACACTGAGAAACCAATAATAGAATCGACCTCTTTGATCCACTACAAATGATCCAACTATAGGGAAGACACAAAAGCAGATTAACCATAGATTTTAGTAATCACTTCACAAGTTCTAAAATATAATCACCAAATCCTTTCAACTTAATAAAATTTGGATGACAAAAGGGGTGAATATAGGCCCAAATACCCAGATAAATCTTAAAAACCCATAAAACTATCTCTATCCCAATAAAAAAGGTCATAGAGAACCACTACAACTCAAAGGACACCGAAGAAAATGAGGGACAAAGCATCATAATTAATATCATGGGGAAAATCTAATCGATCCCAATAATCTCACAGAACTAACCTCTTAGCCCCAAAGACTAGAAAAGTCCCAAACGGTGCATGGATATAGAATCCCATCATGCAACCAAAAACATACTTAGAAAACTCAAGTCACGGATCCAATGCAACAATCTAAGAACACTCAAAAAAAGAGGGTAGACTGACTATGCCCAAAGTATCTATGGTCAACCCATCGATCGAGAATAACACAACCCAATAATCATGCTCCTCAACAGCTACCAATAAGGATATAACAATATGATCCGCTACTAAAAAATCAAGAACCGGGTTATTTATAAATAAATCATCAATAACAACTCAAAAATAACTTATCAAAGAAAAACACAACAATGAGCTAAAACGAAAAAGCGCACATAAAGTCTGACCTCAAAAAATAGAGGGACAAGTAAATAGGTATAGATGGACACCAGATACACTAGCCACTAAAAATGGCTAACTAACCATGGGGTAGGAAAATCAAACTTGGGATCCCAGCAACTGAGGCATTATGAGGACACTAAACTGGATGGGATAATGGATGGTCCGCTCTATGCTGGGGGCATTCTACAAAAAAACGACCAGGAGTCTCACACTCATAGCACAACCAACCTCGAGGGAAATTCCTAGAATAATGATTGGGAGAACCACATGCTAAGCATAATCCTAACCATAAATACTAATGATGAAACCTTACTGGACCAGAAGGACTCAGAACTGACCCTCGCTGTGTGGAATCTACAATAATGTGACCTATATTCCTACACATATATAATGTATGAATCGACAATTAGATAAAAAAACATGGACACCACGGCCTATTACTTTCGTAGAAGGACCACTCAAAATCTGACCCATACTCTATCCAAAACCAAGTGGATCCCCATCTAAATCTAGTGAAATTATCTGAATCAATCTAACAGGATGTCCCCTAGATTCTAATCTACCATCACCAAAACCACTCATATGACGGGACTCCTGCTTACCACCTCCATATGTCTAGAGATATAAACCCTCAACCTGAGTGATAGAACGACCCACAACTACCAAACGTGCAAATGCTAAAAGAAGGAAAAAAATCAATCCATCAATAAAACTCTAGGACCTCTTATACTCAGAAGGAAAAACCATAGATGTACTCCCAACCAACTTATGAAATCCATCCTTATACTCAGTAATGGAAAATGAACCCTGATACAGACCCCAAAACTCATATCTAACCTACGAAGTACTCCCAACACCGAGTGAAACCCTTTACTACAGTAAAGGACTCACGGATCTTAACACCATGAGAAGTACCTCCTGAAGAATTTGCATCATAATAAAACCTATTGGTGCTAACTCAGCTGCAACTTAAGATGATCTCTGGACACTAAGTGGCTACTGAATAGGAACAGGCTCAGGCTGAATCTCTGACTCTCTGATAGGTGGCAACTCTAACGGATGTTGAAATACAAAAATGTCCTAGACCTTGGAATTGACCTCTCGTACGGATCCCAGATGAAGCTCGGACTGACAGTACAACAGGCCCATCTCCTACTTCTACCAAAGATTATGGGCATATCATCTATAGAATAATAAATAAGAACAAAAGAAATTTAAATAGACCAACAAGGATGCACGCTTGATATGAAAGTGAAGATAGGGTATTTCCTAAAGATGTCACTATAGCTTCTCAAAGATAGGGTACAGATGTCATTGTACCTAATTGACAAGACTCTACTAGACACTGGCTCATGTACTTAGGATACCACAAACCTAGAGCTCTAATACCAATTTATCATGATTTAATTTCTCGGATCATGAGATCACCCATGTCCCACAGTAACAAAACCACCCAACAAATATAAAAACAAAAAGAATAGATAAATACAAAAGATAATAGCACAAATAAAGATAGAACACAAAAAATTCTAATACAATAAAAGAGATACCCAAAACCTGGTAACTAGTACATGAGACTCTAAGAAAATAAATAGAAAGTATGAACTGAAAATGTTTATCTATCTTACAATAGTACAAATGACGAAAATAAAACATAAAGAGAGGTAACTAGTAGGCTAGGCCGATCAAAAAGATGCATAAATGTAGTATGAGTACTAAAAAAATAGGTTCCTAGTAGGGTAGGCCGACCTGGCTCATTACGAAATAAAATCATTAAATAGCACATAATGAAGAGAGGAGTTACAGAAATCAAAGAGTACAAGTATATGCAAGTAATGCTAGCTATCAATAAGTGAAATAAACAAGGAACAGTTAATGAATCTAGCTAACAACAATAATAAAAGAATTCAGCTAAAGAGGTGAATACATACTTCAGTCCTTGCAACGGATAATCAAATAAGGAGAATACATAGGGGAGGTGTACCGATAACCTCAATAAAGAACGAAGAAAGAAGGCATAATCAAATAAAAACCCACACATATACAACATCTACTAGATAAGGAAATACTAAGTACTACCTAGTAACATTTATAATATAAAGGACAGAAGATAAATAACAGATAAATACAAGTAGTCACGCTTACTCGCTGACATCCCATTCTACCACAAGGTATGAAACAAGAAAAACAATTGTGGAAAGTAATGCATACATGAATCATACTATAGTAAATGTGTACACTCCTCCCCTGAAAATGCCATAGGCACGATAGGACTAAACTCATAGAAGAAACTTTTTCGTATACCTGAAACTCCACCGTATACCACTCCCCCCTTTACCTACTTACTTGGCTCAGTATGATAGGTTCTATGGTGGGAAAGCACCAACATACTAACAACTATCATAATAGGAGCTCTTACTATATGGAAATAAAGACCGACTATGTCAGGTCTCAATCATGTGATCGAGTGTTACAAAGTCTAAAACCATTCGACAACTCAATATTCGTGCTCGGGCATCACTAGGACTAAAATCAAGTAATGGATGATAATCAACATCTAACATCGGGCTGAAGCTATAAGTGAAAGCAAGGTCATATACCTAGTGCCAGGATTAGGGACTAGACTAAAAAAGTAGAAAATAGTAGTACCGGGCACCCAATCGACAATCATGTCTTAGAACAATTTACTAAAATCATAAAATAGTTTATTTTAGTAACAAATCTGCTTAAAACCAATTCCATATAAAGATCATCTGGTAATATAAAAATATCTGTGATCATATCAAAATATTTGTGCTCAATTTTCATTATAAAAAATCTCAAAGTAATGCAAGCATCAATATATAAAGATAGTCCCCTAAGGCAAAATAACATCTGAAAATGGGCTCAATAATGCCATGCAAGGTTTCAAAAACATCAATATTAGGAGCTTGGCCATAAATAGTGGAAACCAGTGCATAAAATCTTCATAACACGATGATGACATGTATGAATGATATAAGAAAAATTACAAACAAGTACCACAAGATGTCATGCAGGCCCTGTATAAGATTGAAATCATTACAAAAGAATAACCAGTGAAATAGATGTCTGGGACTCACAAAAATTCCTAATAATCCCACCATATACATTTTAGAGTCTGTGTCACAGGGTATTCTATAATCAAAGTACAACACCAATACTCAAGGGTACCAACCTAAAATTCCCAACTCAAGGATACTAAATAGTACTATTACTTTCTATATAAGCCAAGTTGAATATTGTAAGCCATAGCTTGCTTGTCCTATAAAGATGCACTCGCAGATACTAAGTAGAAGATGTCTGGATTCCTCTGAAAATCCTAAAATTCAAGGGTTAGATCGAACGATCACCAAACTAGAAAAATAATAATCTAGACATTAGTATGAGTCAAATGATACCCATAAATTTATAAAAATAACTGGGGTCAAACGGGCCTACGGGTCCACAAACCCAAATTCTGAACAAAAGGTACCAAAATATTTCCCACATCATAGGAAACTCATACATATTTTGGCTCAAATAATGCTAAGAACAAGCAAGAATCAATCTATAAAGTGAAGAATAAGGTTAAGAAATTTAGGAATTTAGGGATGAAACTCAATGAAATTAGAATAATATCCTACCAATAATCGAAGAAAAGATTAAAAAAAATAATTCTCAAGTTCAAATACCTTAAAATGAAGAAATAATGGAGAAAATATGGAAGAGATAACTTTAATATCAAGAATTTAATATAGGAATAAGTTCTTAATCTTACCCAATATTTGAATCTTTAAAATTTGGTCCCCAAGTAAAATCCCAAAAAGAGAAAATCTTCAAACTTGGTCTCCAAGTAAAATCCCAAAGAGAGAAAATCTTTAAAACTTGGTCCCCAAGTAGACCCAAAAGTTTGAGCTCAAAAGAAAAAGAAACAAAATCTCAAACACCCAAAAAGAGAGGGAAAAGTTTGGGGAAATTTTGTGAATTTAGTGAAGGAACTTCATGATACAGAATATAAAACTTACCAAAATTTTCTTGAAAGATGAAGATGAACAAACCCTAGTAATTTCCAAGATTAAAAACTAAATATTATTTTAAGAATTTAAGTAGAAACCAATAAGTAATGAAATGGGTGAAATTTCCATGAAAACTAAGAATTTTAAAGAAAAAGACATATCACAAGGATCAAAATCACTTAGAAGGTGTTTAGAGAGGGTTTTGGAACTTAAAATGTAGAAAACACCTTTCAAAACTGATATAAGGGTTTATTACAAAGTAAAAAAAATCCAAAAGCCCCCAAAATAACCCATTTGAAATTTTTTTGGAATGTCCCGTACGGAGCCCCTACGTTTGTAATGGCAAACAGGCCAAAATTCAAACAGAATTTTAGAACTCGTTCAAAAATCCATATATGTATTTTGAGTGTATACGATATTACGAACTTAATAGAATGGATAAAATTAGCATCGGAGGTCATTTTTTTTAGATATGACCCAAACAACCTTTACGGATAATCAAAACCCAAAAACCTTTACGGATAATCAAAAGTTCCAATCGAACTGTCAAAATGAGACCTACTCACCTAGGAACCAAAACAACATTACGCCTAACCTAAACTTGATATTTTATAGATGGCACAGTTGGATTTTGATTTTGAGTTTGTTTTCAACGAATGTTGACTATAGTCAATGATATCAAAAGTTAAGGTTTTAAAATAGGAAAATGAATATAACCACCAACCGAACAACCCGAGAACCAACCACCAGTTTTAGTAAGTCATAAATGACTTGAGCTCATTATATGAAAGATCTAAGATACAATAAAATGCAAAAAATGCATAAATTACCGAAAGGTTCATTACTGATACCCGCCAAGGTGACTAAAATAGAAACTTCACTCAAAAAGGTGATTTTTCTCTTGGAAGTTACAAAAAATATTTCAAACCTTCTCCTATCCCAAAAATGACTTTGCATATCCAAAAGAATTGATGGAATTCGACTAATTCGAATACGAGTGTCTGATGATCAAATTTTGACCAAAGTTAAATTTTGGCCTTAAAACTCAACTTTATCTAGTCAAATAAGCTACAATCAACATGAAAGGTCTAGAACTAACAATGAAGGACCTCATAGACTAATTTTGACATTATAAAGCTGATGGAACTAATGGAATTCTATTATGATGCTCAGAACTCCAAATGAAGTCTAAAGCCATAAATTTCAATATAAAAACTTCAAAAAACTAAAAAATTCTCAAAGTTCACAAATTTTAGCTCCGATAAAAAAAAACCCACCCCATAAACTAAATAATTATGATTTGAGCCAACTTTTGAGAAGGGAAATGGTAATTTATGGAAAATTACAAAAGTAACCTTCAGGTCATTATAGTAGAGTTATTAGATAGAGTCAAAGGAAAACTCTAGGTATGGAAAGGAAGGAAATTGTCTTTTGGTGGGAAAGAGGTACTTATAACAAGTATATTTTAGAGTGTTCCATTATATGTCTTACCTTTTATAGTGCCTCTAAATTATTTCATAAAGGAACTACATAGGATTTTTGTCTACGCTTTTCTAGAGCAATAATGCGTTAGGCAAAAGCAAACATTGGTTAGCATGGGAAAAGGTACGCCTACCTAACAGGAAGGGGAACTTGGATTTGGATCCATAAATAATGTTTCTAAGCTATCTATACTAAGACGTGGTGGAGGGTTAGAACACGAAACTAATTATGGTCACACTTTCTATGGAACAAATGTTGTAAGAAATAGATACCCTTTCTAGTTGAATGAAATGGTTCGTCAAAAGTATTGAAGTTTATGTTACAAAATAGAGAAGAACTATAAAGGTGTTTATGGTGGTAACTGATGAGTGGCCTAAAAACCACTCATTACACCTAACCACATCATGAAATTTCTTGTTTTTGCTACTATTGTGTCAAATTTTGATGTTAGCTTGGTGTATTTTTCAGGTGAATACATAATCTCTGAGGAACCAAGAAAAGTGGAGCTAAAATACAGAGTTTGGAGAACAAAGGTCATCATGGCGGATGAAACATGCACCTCCATCCATGATGGGGGATCGCCATTTGAATACTACTATTGCCATGTAGCTTAGAAAGATTACCTGAAACACTGGCCAAGACGGCAGACCACCTTCCAAAACAGCGGTCTGCCATCCTCAACAGCGGCCACCGCCGTCTATAATGGCGGTACCGCCGTCTATAATGGCGGTACCGCCTTCTTGGGAAAAGGGGAATGTCATTCTACCAAAGATAGCAACTAATCCAGTGATACGATGGACCACCATTTTAGAAGGGGGTGGTTTAGTTAGATTGTCGTTGCGGAATTTTCAGCTAAAAAAGGGGGAAATCCTGGGATGTATAAAAGGATATTTTTCAAACTCAGAATGGAGGAACGAAAATAAATAAAGAAGGAGCGATATTCTAGAGAGATAAACAAGAAAGAAGAGTGAGCAAACATTTGTGGATTGAGATCATTCTTCAAGCTTAGTTAGCTTTGAAATTAGTAATTCTGTAGTATCTTATAAAGAAGTCTTAACTTAATCTTTTGGAAGAATGTTTGTTACGTGCCTCTTAATGGTAATTACTCTTCCAATTTAATCATGTGTATCTAATTCATTATGCTTAGGGATGTGCTAATGATATGTGTTAGTTGATGGTTATGGGTGATGGGATTTTGATTAACTATTGTACATTGGTGTTAGGGATATTCTGAAATCCATGTTTTTATTATAATGGAGGTTACAAACTCCATAGTAATGTTTAGCCAATTATAGGACCCACGAGAGTGGAGTTATGCTTGCGGGTTTATCAATAGCACTGGTTGGGCTTGTCTCAATTAACTAGAATACTAGAGATAGGTTACTAGATAGTGAGGCATAAGGTTGCATTAATAGTGTGTTCATCCTTTTGAGAGATTGACATGAACGATAGGAACTATTAAACAGAAATGTTTTAGGTGTTCACTTATAATCTAGATTACCCAACACTGGTGCACAAGAATTAAGCCAAACTCCCTATCACCCTTACAACTAATTAATGATATCTATGCACATTCCCAAGTAACTAAACCCCGAAAAACTCACCACACTTGTGATTTCTTTCTTATGATATTGTTACAACTTAACTACTCCAAAATCATAGTGTTAAAACACCCCTCCCCCCATTTTTATTTTTTCCCTTTTAACAAGTTAATTAGCATTAACTAGTGAACATTTACACTATTGTGAACATAGGCTAATTTACTCCCCGTGAATTCGACCCTGACTCATAATTGGGTAATTATACTTGACAACGATCGTGTGAACATTTTAATTGGTTTCGAAAGTGTAATTGAGTGTTATCAATTTTGGCACCGTTGCCGGGGAGTGAAGAGTTTTATTTCACTTTGCTAGTGTAATTGTTCACTTCTTTGTACTAATTAATTGAATTTCGCGTGGTTTCTCTCTTGTGCTCAAATAGGTGACATAAGTAGGAGTAACAATCAATGGGATTCCCTAAGTCTATTTTAGTATGAATAATCAATGTCTATCCTCGGGCTTCACTGAGTTTAATAGTATCTCAAAAATAATGGTGAAGTCCTTATTATCTCATTTATCATCAAAAACTTGTAAAACACCTCAAAATGCTTATTTTACTCTCATAATAGCAAAAACGGGCCTACAAGGCCATGCAAGGTTTTAAAACCAGTAATGTCAGTCTCTTGGTCATAAATCAGCGGAAACCAATGCACCAAAACAGGTTTTCATGATGATATGCTCAACCATAAACAATATCACAACCAAGCCATATAGCCCTGCACAGGCTCAATGTCAATAGCAAAATAACCAGCCAAGTCGATGTTTGGGACTCACGGACATTTCCAGATACCTTCCATCTATGTTACAGATTCTATCAAGACCACTCAAGTTTGTAAGGTAATTCTCATCACAAATGTAACAATAATACGTAGAATAAAGGCAGACTAAAAGAGCGGACAAGGTTATGGGAGGAAACCTAGAAATCCCAATCCAATGATGTTTATTTGTCACAATTATTCCCAATATAATACCAATCTAATATTGTAAGTTGTAGCCTACCTTTCCACCGTAGACAACCTCGCAAATACAGCATTAAAGATGCTCGAATTTCTCCAAATCACTAATAATATGCGAACGGACTCCGGAGATCAGGACACAAGAAAAAACATAATCTAGATGCTAAAAAAGTCCAGCAATACCAATAAATATTTGAAAATAGTTGATCTCAAAACATGGGACAAAAGGGGCATACCGGCCAACAAACCCAAAACTCAAACAAAGGGTATCAAATACTTCTCACATCGTAGGGAACTCATACTCAAATTTTGGATCTAAGATGAGAAAAAAATAAGTTTAAGACAATAAATAAATGCGGACAACCAATTTGAAAATTTTGGGTGAAACTTGAAGAAATTAAAGTGGACGCTTACCAATAATCAGAACAGAATCACAGAAATTAGGTTTCCAATGTCACCTAATAGCTCATGCAAAGACCCAAGGAGTTTTATGCTCAACAATGGTGTTTTATATGAAAA
>JBDJHY010151626.1:0-12864 GCA_039654485.1 Withania somnifera
AACGTCGCGTATTTATCAGAAAGAACCATGGGGTCATTACACTACTACAAGTCATATTTCCCCACAATAGCGTCAATATTTGATGTCTCCCAAAGCTACACGTCAATTATAAGCATAAAGAGAAAGATGTCAAATATAGAACCCAGCATAGGGTTGGGGTTGATCATATTAGGAATGCAAAGAAATACATCTGGTATCACCTTAAATCAGTTGAAGTTGGTATATTAAAAATAAAACTATATATAAAGTAAATTTTGGGGGGTGAGTTGAGTTTTATGTTTATTAAGCATAAGTATAATTGGTTAAGTTATGATCTATGAGATTGAGACAATAGGATTGTGTTCCCCATGACATCTTAACTCTGTAGGTGACTAGTATTAGTGATCTATCTTGGTTCTATGTATGAAAAATCTAAAAAGTTATATTTACCTAAATGCCTTTTGGCCCTATTAGATGACTATTCACTCATCTCATGTCATTTTCAAACTATGTTCAATACTAACCCTTGTTCTTGATTTTAGATTTAACTATCCCCTCAAGGGACAAGTTAATTAGACGAGGCCTTCAAATATCTATTGTTATTAGCTTTTGTAATTTGTACCTCTCCCTTGAGAAAGTATAAAATATGGGGAGTTATTAACATTTGCAACCATAAGAAGGCAATCAAAATGAAGACAATAATAGTACATGCATTCACCCCGTTTAAGTAACACCTATGTACTTTAAACCTACTTTGTTAATTCATCATTGTTCCCAGAACCCTAGTTGTGGTATTTATCTACTTGTATTTGTTTTAGGAATATAAAAATTAAAAAGAGAAATCATAATAAAGATTTTTACAATAATAGAGTAACCAATTATGAAGAACACAAGATGATGAATAGGAGTGAGTGGAAGTAAATCAATTTCCCAACAAATAATCTTGCCTTCCAAGTACAAATAATAATACTCAAAAGATGTCTCTATTCACTAAAATGACTCAAAAACCTTCAAAATACATCTAACAAGGTATTTATAAACCTATTACGCTTGTATTAAAAAGCCTATGTGATAATCATTTTTCCTACCCAATTGTTCCGTAAAAAGCATTAGTCTGCATTGTAGCCCAGAATGCGCACACTAACTTATGAAGCGCACCTGGTGGCATGTAAGTTTCTAGCAACAGAACTCTTTATGCCCAACAAAGCAGCATTCACCCATTCCTGTGTTATGCATCACCTATTCAGTGTGTCATACTGCTACGTTATGTACCTCCTCATGCATTTTTTGATTTGTCAACTACATACAGATATAAAAATTTGCATTCTTACCTAAATTTTTCCGATTATACTAGACAAGCCTCTCTACATAAGATATAGTTAAAAGGGCTCATAAATACTCATGGTTAGTCTCAAAACGTTTGTTAAATATGTTGTTATACGTCTTATGAGTTAGTAAAAAACCTATTATCAGGGATGATACTCTAGCAACCACACTTATCAAATAAATTTCAAACATTAACTTGAACTAAGCTCACAATCTCACACATAACATAATTTTCAATATTCAAAAACAACTTATTAATATAAAACCCTAAAGTTCTTATTTACTAAGATAATAAAAGGGGAAAACCATTTTATTACAAAAAATACCCTTAATGAATAAGGACTTTGTTTGATTTTCATGAACTCATGAATTTTCGAATTCATGATTACTCTCTCTTTATGGCACCCATTTCGATCCAAGCAATTATCCAAATGTTGAATTGCATTACTTTAAGGACAAATAGGTACTCCCAAGATACTCTTGAAGTCTTTATGATCACTATGGCTTGAGTCCCTTTGGCTAGTCCTTGAAACATAGATCTAGCACCATCCAATATCATATCGGAGAAGAAGTTAAGTTCTTGAGCAGGACAATTTCTAGCCCTAGTTATCAAAGACAAGGCGGGAATCATGGGTAGAACAAGGATCATGATTGGAAGGACAATCACAGAGATGGGAATTGGTATAATTATGGTCATGAAAGGGACAAAGATGCTCTTGGTAAGTATCGGGATTGGAAAGCTAGAAACCATGGTGATTGATACATTCCACCAAATTAAAAATAAAAGGCCCATGAGGTTAGTGGTTCATATTTAATATAAAAAAAATAGAGAGAATGATCAGTCAATATATGAGAAGGTAGATGATACGGATAAGGAGATTCAAGGGATGAAAAGTGACACATCTTTAATAAATCAAATGGATTATTCACATGTTGTGACTATTAAGTAACTTGAGGCCTAATGGGAAAAATGTCTTTTCAATTAAACCCTAAGAAAAGGAGGGCTTCATACTGACACCATGGAAAATCCAAAATAAGACAATGCACATTTCATGTCAATTTCCACTAGGAGTGCGGAAGTGCTTAGGGAAAATCTTTTATAAGGTGGTGTACCTTCTAATATTGTTGACATAGGTGAACCTAGTCAAGTGAAGCAGAAATGTATTAATAGTACCTTGGAGGTTGATGACACTCTAAAATCTCAAGACATAGAGCCCATGTAAAGCGAGAAAGAAATGCATCCTTAAATTAAAGTTAGTAATTGTGAAGTGCTTAAAGAAGTTTGGAATTAAGGTGAGGATAAGAAGAAGGATCTTCCTATTTCTAAGTCGTTACCTCAAGTAAAACCTCTTTTTCCTTAGATGTTTAATAAAAAAAATAGGACTCCCAATTTATGAAATTCCTTTCCATGTTCAAAATTTTGTCTTTAAATATTCCTTTGGTTGATGTTTCCTTCAAATTCTAAGTCATGCCAAATTTATAAAGTATTTGTAGAAAATAAAATGTAAATGGATTTCAAAATGGTGGAGGTGTGTCACAATTGTAGTGGAATAGTGTATAATAATTTGGTTGTTAAAAAGGATGACCCCGATCATTTCAAAATTTCTTGTACTATTGGATTATATGAGTTTATAAAGGTCTTGTGCAATTTTGGAGCTAGTATTAACCTCATTTCATTAGAAATTTTCAAGAAATTTGGGGTTGATGTACCCAATAAACCACGATGAGGTTACTTATGGCCAATTATCTATCAAGCGCTCGATGGGTATTTATTATGACGCATTAGTGAAAGTTGAAAAGTTAATATCCCCAACTAATTTTGTGATTCTAGATTGAGAGATTAACTTTGACATGCCCATCATCCTTGAGCAACCTTTCCTTTCCACTGGTAGAGCTCTTATTAATGTTGAGAGTGGTGAATTGATGGTTAGGGTTAATGATGATGAGGTTACATTTAATGTTTTCAAATCTATGAAATAACCAAGTGAGATTCAAGTTGTGTGAGTTATCAATGTACTGGGTGAGGTGGTAGCACACACTACATAGGTAGAAAGCATAGGTGAATCATTTGTTGTAGTGTTGTTGAACTATAATCATAAGGATATTGGAACTATGATGAGGTTATTACTTCATTGAATGGGTTGGGTACTTATTCAAGGAAACCTACCAAACATGACTTGGATTTAAATAATTGAGTAAGTCCAGAAGCCAAGACATCTATTAAGGAACTTCTAACACTTAAACTTAAGTCCTCCATATCACCTTTGAGATGTGTTCTTCGGTGATGAGAATACTTTTTTGGTGATTATTTATTAGGAATTAATGAAATGTCAAGTATATTATTAGTGTTAGTTTTGAAAATTTTCATCAAGTCTATTGGATGGAAAATTATTAACATAATTGGGATCCCTCTGGGGATTTGTAATTATAAGATTCAACTGGGGCTCGTTTCCAAACCAATCATTGAGCAACAAAGGCGACTAAATGAACTAAGTAATACATAGTGAAGAAGAAAATTATCAAATGGTTGGATGCGGTAGTTGTTAATCCAATTCCCAATATTAAATGGGTGATCTTCGTTTAATGTGTTCTAGATAATGGTGGAATGATCATTGTAATGAATTAAAATAATAAAATCATACCATGAGACCTGTGATAGGATGGTGGGAATGTATGGATTATAGGAAGCTTACTGGTTACACCAAAAGGGATCATTTTCCTATGCCATTCACAGAAGAAATGTTGGATTTACTTGAAGTTCATGGTTTGTTTTTCTTTTTGGATACAAACTTCAGTACAATGAAATTTCCATCACCCCTAATGACCAAGATAATACAATATTCACTTGTCCTTATGGGAAGTGTTCCTTTAGAAGAATGCTCTTTGGCTTGTTCAATGCATATAAAAATTTACAAAAATGTAGTTGTCTATGTTTTCCTACATGGTTAAAGACACAATCGAGGTGTTCATGGATGATTATTTGGTGGTTGGTGATGTACTTGAATCATGTCTTAAACATTTGAGCATGGTGTGTTGAAAATGACATTTTGTTGAATTGGGAAAAAGCCACTTCATGGTGAAGGAGTAGATTTTTCTTGGTCATTAAATGTTTGAGAAGGGTATTAAGTGGACCAAGTCAAAATAGAAGTGATTTCATAATTGACACCTCCTATGTTTGTAAAAGTGGTAAATTTTTTTGTTGGTCATATGGGGTTCTAGCATTGTTTCATCAAGATTTTTAAAGATATCCCTTCCATTGTGTTAGTTTTTTCTAAAAGGAATAAAAATTCTTGAATGAGAAATGTATGGAGGCCTTCAATTATTTGAAGGGGAAGCTTGTGTCGTCTCGTTTTATTGTGGCTCTGGATCGGTCATTTCCCCTCGAGTTCATACGAAATTCTAGTGGATTGGATCTTGGGGTGGCTATTGGTCAAAAGAAGGGATTTTTCTTCATTTGTTGTATTATACTAAAAAACTTTCAATAAAACTTAATTAAACTACTTTTTGATAGAATAAGAGTTTCTAGAGGTGATTTATGCATTTGAAATGTTTTAGAACTATCTTTCGGGAACAAAGGTAATTCTGAACATGGATCTTGTTTTTATCTGTTATCTAATAGAAAATAAAAAATCAAATCCAAGGTTAATTTTGTTGATTCTCTTGCTTCTATAGTTTGATTTTGAAATAAAAGATTGAAAAGGTGTGAGAACCAAGTAGTGTATCACTTGTCACATATTTAGTCCAATGATGAAAACTTGTGTAAGATTGAAATTAACAGCTTCATATGAGAATTTGATGAGATTTGAAGAGGATTGATGCCTTGTTATGCCCATTTTGCAAAAAATTATTGTTTAGGGAATTTTATGGATGGTTTGAACTCTCATCAACCCAAAAATCTCCTACATAATGTGAAATGATAATTTTTTTTATAATCCCTACTTGATTAGTAAATATGGCTATGGAATCATTTGGAATTGTGTGCCCCAATAAAAAAGGAGGCCAATTCTTGAGTTTTGTCATTCATCTCCTGTTAGGGGACATCGTGGTGGTATTTGACAACATACAAAGTACTTCATTGTGGCTTCTATTGGCCAACTCTTCATCAATATTCTATTGAATAGGTCCGATCATTCCACAAATTCCAAATCCAAGGACGAATCACTAGGAGACCTGATATACCCGTTAAACCATTTCTTAAAGTAGAATTTTTTTATGTACGGGGAATTAATTTTATAGGCCCTTTTGTGAGCTCCTATAGACATAAGTACACATTGGTTATGGTAGATTATGTCTCCAAGTGGGTAGAAGTCGTTGGTTTACCCAATAATGAAACTAAGAGTGTCACTCATATTTTTAAGAATAACATTTTCACTAGGTTGAGAGGAATATTCTTAAGAAGAATATTTTTACAAGGTTGGGGACACCTCGAGTAAACACTAGTCATAGAGGTTCACACTTTTGCAATTAAATCTTTCGAGCTTTGTTGAAAAAATATAGAGTGAGTCATAAGGTAACCACATTATATCATCCTTAAGCAGGTGCAAGAGGAGGTGTTTAATAGGGAGATTAAGTTCATTCTTGAGAAGACAGTAAATGTTATTTGGGCTTATTGGTATAGAAAATTGAGTGATGACCTTTAGACTTATCATAAATCTTTCAAGAAACCCATTGGTATGTCTCCTTATCAATTAATTATTGGAAACACTTTCCACTTGTTAGTTGATGTTGAAAATAGATCCCTTTGGGCATTGAAACCATTAAACCTGAGATGGAAGGATTCCACCAAGAATAGAGTGGAGTAAGTACAAGAGTTGATAAGTTTTATATTTGAGAGTTCCAGTACTTACAATGAGAGGATAAAAGGTGGCATGACTCCAAGACTTTTAAAATAGAGTTCCGATTGGTGGACTATGTGTTGTTGTCAACTACTGTTTCTAGCTTTTTTTGGTAAGATTAAGTCAAATTGGTCGGGACCATCTAAAGTCTTGCAATTCTTCCCAAGTGGATTTATGGAGATCAAAGGAAATGAGGTTTCCAAATTCACTGTGAATGGACATTGACTGAAGCATTACCAATGGAGATCCCAAGTGTTCTAAAGATTGAGGTTATATACCTCGATGATGAATGAAAATGGAAGACGAAAGCCTATGTCATGCCATGATATTAAACAAGGCACTTTTTGAGAGGCAACCGATTTTTACTTTATGCATTTTAAATAACGGATATAGAGTGTCCACGTATATTGATGTTAAGGTGAAATTCAAGGAAAATTTTCCATCCCAAGTCACTACCAAGCTCTTTGGTAAACGACTGCTAAAATTGGAGAATTTACTGGGAACCCACTGGAAGTCTTAAAGATTTCTAGGCTCATTGTTGGTATACTTTGCAGACTAAGTCGGCCCACCAGGGTTATGGGTATAAAATGGGTTTTCAATTTGAAAGCCCCATTCTCTTCAACTCCCTCTTGTCTTTGCCTTATTCACTCAAGAACACAAGAAGTTGAATTTTTCATTTGCTATAGCACATTGTATCTAAGAATCTCTATTGATTTTATTTGTATCATCGTCATTTTTTTTTATTTAAGGATAATTAATTTGAACTTATTTTGGTTTTGTGCTCTTGGTAAATTGGTCAAGTGTGAATTGTTTATTTATCATTGTTTTTATCTACTCATGGATGTTTGATAGATTTAATCTTTCATTTAGGTAGCATTGCAAAAGTAATATTATCATACGAAAAATATTTCCTTGGTTAATATGGATTGAGGATCAAAATCTTGGAATTTGGGTGATATTTTTAATTAAAATTGGTCCTTATATTGACTTATTACAGGCTTGAATCCTAAGACGTGCAAAAATTGAATGCCCTTAGTGATTGGCATGGGTTGAATTGAAAATTGCTTAATATTGTTCCTAAACTCATTGGGCTAAGATTTGTGATTCAAAGGTTAATCTTGTTGGTTTTGTAAGGGTTGATTTTGAAGTGTTCAAGTGACCTTTCCTAATAATAGATTAAGTGACAACATTTATATAGGAAAATATTACATTTTCTCATTTTAGATTTTTATTTGGTTGAACGTGAGTTGAATTTTAGTGAACCTAGTATGTGTATACCTTTTTAACATTGGCAATTGATCAACGAAGAGGTAGGAAGACTGCCAGGACCAAAGTTGGTCTTCCACGATTTACAGACCACCTAGAACTCTTTGTTTGACCCTACGGGATATCTGCCAACTTGGCTGGCAGTCCGCCAAGGTTCTATCAATCCAAACCTGTAATTTTATACACTTGGTTTTCTGATTCAATTACTTTTTATGTTGGTTCCTATTTTGAGCAGAAAATTGCACCTGAAAAGAGTATTTCCCTTAAACCCCTCTGTCAAAGTCTTATCCAAAAAAAAAACTTGAGAAAGGAAAGAAAAAGAAATCTCAAACCCCTAAAGGTAAAGAAAGGAGTAAATTAGTGGACCAACCTGCTAATTCTTATAAAAATGAAGAACAATCTAGTTCTTTGCATAATCATTGGTCCAGTAAGGGTGATAATATTTGAGATGAAGGGGATTCCACACTAGTACACTATTTCTACCTACTTAGGAGTTTGATACCAAGAAATGAAAAAGGTATAAGCCCAATAAAAAGGTTATCAAAAGATTGAAAAGATTATTTGTGGCCAAAGAATGATCATATAGGAGTAGCAACTATATGATGAGGGATTAAATGCTAAATATCCTTTCAACCATAAGGTCATCAAGAGTTATGGATTTCAAAAGTAAAAAACCCATTTTTTAATTTCATTCTTTCATGGGTTCATGAATTTTACAATGTCTTTTCCAAGGCACTCCAAGTGAAATTAAAGATAGATGATCCACAAGTGTTCCTAGACAATGTGAGAGTTTGAGGTGTCAATGTGAAATGTCACGTAAATACTGTTGATGACATTTTGAGAACTTCATTATGAGGAGAAGAATTTCTTACAGAGATGTTCAACAAGAATTTTGATAATATACAAGGTTGGTTAGACTCATCATTGAGTGGTGCATCTCCGTTGTGTCTTGCATAGAGTTCAGATATTAAGAAGATTCATATGCATAATCTATTTTGATATTATTTTATCTTCATTTTTTCCTACATCATGTATTTATAGAATAGGTCAATCCTCAACCATCACAAGGCAGCCTTGTTTGGTAGTATCAAAATATTGTCATGTAAATTTAGCCCCAGGTTTCCATAAGGACTCAGAGTGATAGGAGTTCCCCGGTTTTCTAAGGAAAGTCCTATGAGATATCCATGAGTTGAAAGTTTAGATGTGAAGAAGTAGGAAATCTGGGCAACCCAATGATATGGTCTTCATGCATGCAATCTTCTTTTTGAGAATGAATGTTGTTGCATTCCTAACATATTTCATTTTGAGAGAGGGATTTCATAGTATAAAGACATTCTAGTTCTATTCGTCTAGCACATTGATTAAATTTGATTGGAATCATTGAGCATGCACATGGTTCGGATGGTTTGATAGTGCTGAGACAATGTTTGAGGCCTATGATTGATAAATTTTGAGAGTGAAACTTTCTCCGATATTTCCAAAGTCATTAAGGACAAGATTTTTTATTGATATATGTGTGTGGAATTAGAAAGAGTACCATTTGTAGTCTATGTGTTGAGTCATTTGTGTTTTAATTTACTTGAGGATGGGTAATAATTTAAGTTGGGGTGTTGATGAGCAATAACTTTTCCACTCAGTTAGTCTAATATGGTAATAAAATGCATGTCCTCGATGCCATTTTATTGAGTTTAATGTTAGTTTGTTTCACTTTTCAGGGTCCAAATCAAAATAATGGTTGAAAAGTAGGGATAAACAAAAAAGTAAGCAAAAGCATGTAAGAAAAGAAGTTTGGAATGCAAAAGAAAGCTTGGAGGACACATTGGAGATAACTAAAAGCTTTAGTTAACTACCAAAAATGGCATACAACTACCAAAAACTCTAGTGAATTAAAGAAGAGATGGCGGTCAAAATGCACCATCCTGAAGGATCCATCAATTCTGGGGGTCCTCAACTAGAAACGGCAGCATGTTTAAGAAATGATGAAGCTAGTGGACAACTTTTTGATTCTAGTGGACTGCCAAGCAACCTAGTAGACCATATTATAGTTTTCCTAGGTGTATTTAAGCATAATATTTCTCTGGTTTCTCACACACACACATATATATATGTATATATAGTAATTTTGAACTTTAAGACTTTCTTTTGCTCTTATTTTTCAATTGCTATAGAAAAACCTTTGAGTTGTAAGTGTGTTGTAAGCATCATGACTAATTAGGTATTGATTTTTACCTTTAATTCTTCAAGAAATTTGGTTTAATCATCATGCCCATGGCTGAGAGGAATAAGTGTTTTGGTATAACCTTTATTTCTCCAATTATGTTTGGCTAGTCTATTTTCTTAGGGGTGTGCTATTGTATGGAGTTTGATTAATTGCCATGGGAGTTATGCATTTAGATTAATTAACTTGATTTGAATATGATTTTAGAAATTACTTCATGTTTTGATTTGATTGTAGCTTGGGGTTGCAAACTTTTTACTAATGTTTATATTACCTATTTTTCATGTAAGTAAGGATAGTATTGAGAAGTAATTTCTAACATCGATTTGGGTTTTTACCATCTAATATATATTGTTAGAAATAAAGTATCTAAGATGAAGTTATAGGTTGGTTTAGATGAATACTTGCTAAATTGGGAGAATTTAGTAGGTATTATGTGATGTGTGATTGAAAAACATACACACCATAGATTCAATATAACTTACCCCTATTACACTATGATTTGAGTTGGAAACCCAATCTCCCATGCATGATTTGAATCCTATTTTTGCATACCCCTGAGTCTTTCATAATTCATACAATTATTGTTGTCTCTAGGCTATTGAACCAATCTCTTTTGTCAAAAAAGAATTATAACAAATCATAGTATAGGAACCCCCCGCTCCATTTAATTTTTTTATTTACTTTAACATTGTGCATATGAAAAGAGACATCTGACACCCTAAAGAACAAGTTGACACTTCACTCCTTGGGGGTACAACCCTGACATCTATTGGGTATTGTTATTTACAACAATCGCGGGTGTTCTTAGAACATAGTTGAGCATTATCACCCTATTTCTTCAACTTATTGAGCATTCATTCTCGTAAGAGTGTGTTCAGGTTCGTTCGTAAGTATATAATGGTTCACCCAAACTTTGGGTATTTAGAATGCACACACTTGTACCCTATAATAAGAAAAACAACAAATAATAACAAGTAGGAAATAAGACTAAGAGTCAAATAAGAAAAATAGACTTAATTAAAAACTATATTTTTGGCAACAGTGCCAATATTTGATACTCCTAAACTACACCTCTACATAAAGTATAAAGGGGTAGTTGACAAATATATAACGTAATCAATTTAGGGTCGAATCCCATGGCGAAAAAGGTGTAAAGTATGTCTTATGTGATTATTTACTAGTAGTCAGTTATTTCCAAAAGGGGGTTTGTTATACTATCAATTATGAATGAGTAATAGTTATGATTATTAAGGGTGTGTTCGGCAGGGAGGAAAATATTTTCCAAGAAAACACGTTCTAGGAAAGCTAGTTGTTTCTAACTTATTTTTCTGGTGTTCAGTACGCAAATAGAAAATATTTTCCTAGAAATGTTTGTATACATCTAAGATAAAATATAATAGGAATAGATAGGAATTGAGTGATAGATATTGTGATGGGTAAAGGGAGAGAAGGGTGGGGATCTAATGTAGGGGAGAGAGGAAGATAGGGTAGTAGGTAGATGGTAGGGTTGTAGGGAAGGGGTATGGGATGGGGGTAAAAAGATTAGTTTATTTTATAAATAATTATATATTTTTTTCTTTTTGAGGGGGCAAGGGGGTGGGGTGTTGATAATAGGGGTAAGGTGGTATGGATAAGACAAGTTTAGTTTTTTTTTTACAAACAAATTTTATAATATTTGAGAGGGGGGGTTGGGCAGCGGTGGAGTGAGGTAAAAACAAAGTGTAGTCTTTTTCTTATAATTTTTTTAAAAAAAATCTAGGTGGGGAGGGGGGCTAGGTATGGGGTAGGGTAGGTGGTAGCGGCAGAGGTAAAAAAATTAGTTTTTGTTTACAAAAATTTTTTTTTTAAAAAAAAGTTGGGGGGAGGTAGTGGAGCTGGGTAAGAGGGGTGGGTTGGAGGTAAAAAAAATTCAGTTTTTTTTTTACAAAAATTTTAATTTTTTCCTGAGCATTGCAAATTATTTTTTAAAGTGGTATGAGCGTTGGAACTTGTTTTCCCTACTTTGATTAAGGAAGCCATTTTTCTTATTTTAAAGAAACTTATTTTTTTATGAAAAATATTTTCCAAACTTTTAAACAAAACGAACAAGAAAAAATAGGAAAATATTTTCCTTCATACCGAACACATCCTAAGTAAGAAGAACTCAGTTAAGAGAGAGACCTAGAGTTGTGTTCACCATGGTTTCATTAGACACTTGGATTGTCAGTTTTAGTAGATTCACACAATGTCAATCTTATAGGACTATTATTCACTCATATTATCTAAGGTTTCTCAACCTATTCGGATAAATTTCACTAAAACCTTAAGATTACATGTGTTTGAATTACAAAACACGATCTTACCCTAAGATTATTAATCTTACTAAAGCACTAATTACATTACAAGGGTTGAAAGCCTCGATCCTTACCATAAACTCCATTTCTAGATTTAATCTCATTTCTCAACAAATTAATACTATAGCATGTTATAATGTTTCCAACCATTAGAAGTCAATAAAAATAAAGTAATTAAATGATATAGAAGTAGTATTCTAAAAATCTACACAATTTGCAACCCTAAAATATGAATCACATGATGGCTCCCACAATCCTAAAAGTGGGATCTAGCCACTCATGGTTTTGGGCTAAAAAAAACTAGAATAATTGATGATAGTAATGAACTTACACCAAAACTGGAAATATAGATGTTTCAATTGTATTTCTAAAATCACACAAAGAACTAGAGTATGTATTACTCTTTCTCTCCCAAGTGGTAGATGTCTAGAATAAACCCTAGAAATGCTATATATTACACAAGGAAACTATGAATTGAAATTCAAGTCAAGATTCCCACTGATGCCTCTGACAATGGAAGTGATGGCTCATAACATGGTGAAAGTCCATCGACTTGACCATTGCTATAACCAGTGAAATATGGATTATAACAATGTAGGCGACGACCCGTTGTATGGATAAAGTGTTGGACCAAGGTTGGTTAACTCACTAGAATTGTCCTTTTATGTTTTGATTGATGACCAAACCATTAAGTCAAAGATTCGATGTTAATGGAACTCCTACAAACCAAAGAATATGTTTATGGATATGATCGTAGGTCAAAGAAACAATCCGGAGATGAACCGAATTACTTTGGGGCATTCCGAGTAACCAAAGTGCAGAAATTACAAAGAAACAGCTGAAGACTAGTCGACTAAAACAGGAAACTAGTCGACTAATTTTGGAACAAATTAGTCAACCAATT
>JBDJHY010151666.1:0-12863 GCA_039654485.1 Withania somnifera
ATCTATAAGTTTATCTTTTAAAAGTAGCCAAAAGTTTCAACAGGTAATTATAGAGAACAACTCTTTCATGCTCACATAAAGAAATTCGAAAAAGTTAAAGATAATCATGTATATACCGACTTTTGCTTGATGTTAACACAATATGATACAAAATTAGTTGATGTTAACACAATATATATATATATATATATATATATAACTGCTTCAATAGGAAGTCAATACAAGACCGGTCTCCCTGAATAGGATAAGGTAGAAAATGAAACACAATTGGAGAACGGGCTCAGCACAAACACTGGAGCTTACCATTATCTCCAAAATCACCTTCTCTTATACTCAGCACAATAACGTCTCTTTCGAAGGACCGCACTAGTATCTGCATCACTAAAATGGTACAGAAGTATAGGATTAGTAGCAAAACACAAGGTACCCAATAGGCATCATCGGGCGACCGGACTCAAATCAAATACAAGTAAGAAGAGCGAATAAGTAAATCAGGTCAGAAGAAAACAAGTAAAAATGGTACAAGAAGTTAAGGCATAGCAACACAGAAATCAACTAAGAATAACTAACATAGGGCACCAGCGGACGAAAGCGTACCTGGTATCCAGCTCAATTCAACCGATAAGTAAAATGGGTAAGTATAAGGGCAAACAGGAATATAAGAAGAAAGCAGTAAGCAAACAAGATCCAAAGGTGTCCATCCCACCAGTGGATATATCCAACACAAACAAACTCGCCATGACTCCCCAGTAAGCCCAACGATCACAAACACTCGTAAGAATGAATACATAGGGGTGCTGAAAAGTAATCTTGAGCAGTGCCATTGAAAGAGTTGCACCCCAGAGGCTACGCCACCTCAATAGCAACAAAAGGGTCCTCACCCTAGAGGTTGCTCCACCTCAATAACAGCAAAAGGGTCTGCACCGTGGAGGTTGCTCTGCATCAATAACAACGCGTTCCGCGCCTTGGAGGTCGCTCTACCTTAATAACAACAAACAGGTCCGCTTTCTGGAGGTCGCTCCACCTCAACAACAAAAGGATCCGCACCCTGGAGGCCACACCACCTTAATAATAGTCAGTGGTTGCCCGCGGCAAGGCCAGGAAAAGAACACATCCAGAACCAGGAGATTCCTCCCCACAGGTGATAATACCGAGGACTTTTCCCCAAAAGTGTCAATCTTAGTAACCACACATACCTTGTTATTGACAGTTGAAAATTTATTTTTCCCTTTATATCCGAAAATAACACCATACCACTAGGTGGTCGTGACAGACATAGAAGTATAAGAAAAATCTACGTTTCATTAGTTGTTAAGCCAAGAAAACTTTCAGTTTTAACTAGTTATCTGGCGATATAAAGCTAACACATCCCCGGGACGTGCCTGTGCTCAACTACCCGATTCCATGATGTATAATGCATGATGCAGTTCGATTAAAGCAAATAAAAAAAGCACACTCGAAGTCTAGAAAGGCCAGAAGTCACTAGCTAAGCACACAACTCGCTCGACTAACTACTAAATATCCCTGCATCATTAATACGACCA
Source organism: Withania somnifera (assembly GCA_039654485.1). NCBI lineage: Eukaryota > Viridiplantae > Streptophyta > Magnoliopsida > Solanales > Solanaceae > Withania > Withania somnifera. Next base: position 1,545 of record JBDJHY010151666.1, read on the forward strand.
CACGGTCACTCCCGGAAGATCGATCACACTAAAAACAGCCTACAACTAACAACAGGCTCCCGCACGGGCCTCGAAAGGAAACAAGAGTAAATAAATAAAAGAAAGGTCAAACCAACTGCTAATCCAACCCACCAACTGGCTGGAACAAACTAGCACTCAACAAGAGCCAGTCTAAAGTAAAGGAAAACTTAGCCTACCTGGATAACGAAGAAAAGCCCCCGCAAGTCGTGCGCGTACAGCCTAAACAACTCTAAAAATCACCCAACACATCACAAAACTAAAAAATTAAGGATACCAGTGTTAAAACAGGAAGAACAGTATCAATATTGTGTAAAGCAACTCGAGCCGGAACATGGACTAAAAATGGGCCAGCGTGGCTCACAATCTAGAAAAATACACCAAGGCTACCAACACATAGAGCACAACACGACGAGCGCGTGATACAAAAATGAGGCCAAAACGATAAGGAACCAAGGGGGAACTCAGGTTGCAAATTAAGGGAATTAAACTTTTTACAATAAAGCTAAAAGAGACGAAAAAAATGAGCAATAACCGAGAAAAACTTGCACCACGAGCTCACACTACCTCTCATGCAACTTCCCACAACTTTTTCCATCTCAAAAAACACCCTAAAACAGCCCCCCCAAGGTTCAACTAAAATGGTTTTTAATGAAGGAAAATGATTTAAATGAAGGGGATGGCCCCTTTTCATAGCATGTGCATGGCTGCTGATGCAAGCTATTTGGGTGTAGGGGCAAACCCTGGGCGCATGGGCGACCCAAGGGTTCCTGGGGTGATCTGCAACCTGCAGTATAATACAACTTAAGAGAAAAACTCCACGCAACCTAACGAGCATTCCGTCCAATTCTAGCAAACCAGAAGTGCATTTTAGGTGGAAAACACACTTTGGACTTAATGAAATTGACGAAACGAACAACCAAGGTCGTTTAAGCTAAAATAACCCCCAAACTCAAACCAACTCGAAAGAGGAAATTTCCAAACTTTCACAAACGAACCCAAAATGAGCCCGGACACCCAGAAAAGCAAACTAACAACTCTAATAGCTTTAAAGCAACATTTTGGATCTGATGGAATCGTCGAAATTCCAATGCAATGCTCTGATCACCAAAAGACCACCTAGGCTTCAACATGAGCTTTGGTTGAACTAGATTTCTGTAATATAGGTCAAACTCAAAACGAAAACCTCGAGACACGAACCCAAGGTACACTTAGACCAAAGTCGGCATTCCAGAGCTAAGGAACTGTCAAAATTCGATTTTAAAGGCATTTATACAAACTCACTCTTGAGTTCCATTGTTCAAACTAAAACTTCAAAATAGCAAAACCGAGATAACAAGAAAACGAGCTACCAGGGCACCAAACTACTGGTCCCAGCAAGTCATAAATGACTTGGGGAAACTACTAGATGACTCTAAACACTAAAAAAGGCAGAAAGCAAGAAAATAAACAAACAGATCATTATAGATACTTTTGTGAAAGTCATTTCTCTTTATTAACGAAAAATAAAGGATGAAGTTTTTCATAATATGAAAATATTCCACAAAAATAAATAAAAATCAAGCAAAAAAAGCACTTTCTATACAAGCCTAAAATTTCCTAATACAACATTATCAAGTGCATAATCTTACAACGAAAAAATAGAATAATATGATGAGCAACACATACATAACATACCTAGTGTAGTCCCACAGACCTTACTCTACATAGGAGGTAAAATCAAAACTCCAAACTGTAACACTGATGTATCATCTTATTCAATTATAATCTGTAAGTTACTAATTTTAAAACTTGTAAAATCTAAACCATTTAGGAAATATGTAAACCTAAGATGTATTCATTTTCCTAAGATGGGTGAATTTCTGGGAGTTCCTCATACTGAATTCCTCGTGTCATTAAATTTTTATTCATTACATGAACAGGAATTCATTTTGAAACTTCATCCAAAAGGAATAGGAATCTAATTTATATCTTTCAGTACCATACTTCTCATAATAAAACAAGTGAAATTTCAAGACACCTTATAATTGGCGGTTGGGAAAGAGATTCCTGGTTACAACTGAAACTTCCCCTTTAAAATGTTAGCTTTAAATTATTTAGGGGGTACACCACTAAAACGGAAAAAATGCATTAAAAGGGAATTGAATACCAAGTACTATAGGTAAATAACTCAACATTCAATCAACTGCACCACTTAGCCTTCTTGTAATATGGTGCCAGCAAACAATATCATACCTATTTTAGAAAATATATATATGTGTGTGTGTATGTGTGTGTGTACACACACATATATAAATATCTAATTTTAAGAAAAGACCATGGGTTCGCATGTCCTCTTTTTCTTTTTACATAGATTAGCCACTGCCTATAGCCTCTCTAGCTTCCAAGGTAGGAGTAATGTGGCATACACTCTGCCTCTCCATCCCCTATTTGTAACTATTGTTGTCGTATTAGTTCACTTAACCTTTTTTTCCACGTAATTTTTGTCACTGTTTATACCTCTATTTCTAAGGTAGGAGTAGGGTCACATACACTCTACTTGACCCTATTTGTAATTGTTGTGTTGTAGGGGTAAAATTATGTACACTCTACTCCACCCAAATCACACTTGGTGGTGGTGGTGTGTTGTATTATTTAAGTTTATGTTCTTTAAACATATCTATGTATAATATCAGTATCTATATCCAAATTATTCTCTTGAAAAGTAAACTCGAATCTCAAAAAATGCATATAGCTATAACATGAATTCAAGTATCTCAATTGCATGAAATACCCACTACATATAACATTCTGGTAAACCTACTAAATGTCCACTTTGTCCAATTCTTGAATTACATTTTCTAGAAAACATAAAACCACACTTCTAACTGTTATGTTTTCCAGTTATATTCATAAATATTACATGTCCATTATGTTTCTAAAATACCCACAAGATAAAAGACTGATTTTTCAAACTATATGAGTTAATGAAATTGAAAAACACAACATACCTTAAACGACTTTAATCAAGGTCTCGTGTCTGTAATTATGATCGGGTGAATATAGAGGAGGAAAGACAAGAAATAGAAAAAATAAATTTGTTTTGTTGGAAATAAGTAGCAAAGACGGCAGACAAATGCAGTGCAGATTCTGTTGCAGACTTCTTTTCTTTCCTTTCCTTTTTATGAGCTTAAATTACACTAATACCCTGTAACATACAACTCTCTATCGCAAATATAGTTTCCCAACAAGTATATTTAATTATAATAATAAAAAATAATTTTAAATTAGAAGTAGTATATATTTTATGTATAATTAATGTGAAGAATTTTAAGAGAATAAATATTTTATTGGCAGTTTTTCTCTCACACTAATAATTAAAAAGATAATATAGTACTTAGTACTACTACATATGAATTTCTCATTTTAGTTTAGATTATTTAGGAAAATAATATTTGAAATTGTGTTTAACTTAATTAGTTAGAAAACCGGTACCTGGGGTAGGACTTTCATTACGTAAAGGCTTTAGACTTTTTATATAAAAATAAAGGGTCCTTTTGTTATATTTGTATAAAAAAATTATAGCGTAAAAATAGAAATATTTAATTCTAAAAAATATAAAAATATTTTTGCAATTGAGTCAATCGTAAAGTGGAAAAGCTATCCCTTCATGAATATTTCGTATGTTTTTATTTTATATATATTAAGAGAGAGAGAAAGACAAAGAGAGAATTATCTATCAGTAATTATATAATTGTATAACTTTACAAGTTGACTAATCGTATGTCAGAATATCCTGAGCAACACTATTGGAGAGGTCGTAGATTATTTTGCTCATGATACAAAGAACTACAATTCCGACCAAAATGGCTACAGTAACTACCCAAAGTTCTTATCAATATTCTGGATGAAATAACCAATTTTAATGCTTACTAGTAAATATATTATCTTGAATCTTAAAATCTGTTTACTTTAGCCATTGTTTTTATACAAAAAATATTTTGGATAAAATATCTAGTTAAATTACAAAGCAACATAAATTAGAATGCAAATTCTTAATTTAGTTATGCTGGAATGAAGAGGATTGATATGGAACCTAAGAAACTATTATAGAAAAGGCATAAGAGTTAATCAAGATATATTTAATCTTTATTTAAAAAAAAAAGAATCAAAAACTAGTTCACAATTCAAATTTCGTAAAACTTCGAAACACTCAACAACAGCAAATCGCACTAGATTTTTCAACTAAGAAAGGTAGAAGAAAGGAGAGTTAATTCATTCACATCTAAGAAAAAATTAAGATATATATAGCCAATGAAGAGGTTCTTATTGCCTTTTATAGAAAAAGTACAACTTATGAAAAAAGTCATAATCCAATGAAAAGGTTGCAACCATTTAGAGTGACTTAAGTATCTATTCAAATTGCATCCTTTCTCTTGGTGTCTTTTCACCAAGACACCTATTCATTTCCCATTTACACCTCTTATCCCCAACAATCCCCCACATGAATGGGGAATAACTATAATATAAAAAAAATACGAACATATGTGTGACTTAAAGGCAAAGATTAATTGCATCGAAATAAGTAGGTTTTTATTTGAAATTTTTGTAGTGAAATCATATCGTATGCACTCGATCGTTGAGCCATCGAACTTTGATGTTCAACTAGATAACATAAGTCACACAACTAGGCTTTAATTTTCTTTGGTTCTCAGGGTTTTGTTCTTTTTAGCCCTGAACACTTCCTAATTTTATGAGTGCATAAATCGAATTTTACTTATATTCTCCATGAAGAGGCTTCTACTTCACACTCACATAGGTAATTCCTAAACATTTAACCATATAGATAAGCTATTTTGTCATATCATCCAAACTTGGAAACCATTTAAAAAGTTAAACCCTTAAAGTTTTATCCTATGTATTGAAAATTGTCTTCATCACGAGAATAGGTTGAGTTGTTTAACAATGTTGAAGCGTCATTCATAACTTTGTTTTGATCTCCTTGATCCTTGATCTTGGTATCTCCAGTCTGCTAGGCATGATAACTTCTCATGGGCCTTAAACATATTCCTATTGATGATTTTTCAACTCCTTCTCTATTAGGCCTTTTGTAAGTGGATCTAACACGTTATCCTTTGACTTTACACGTTATCCTTTGACTTTACATAGTAAATTGTGATAATGACACTAGAGAGTAATTTCATAGCGGTATTATGTCTTCGTCTTATGTGACGAGATTTACCGTTATACATAGTTCCATCCCTACCTATTTTCTCTTGTCTATCATAGTGTATACACACTGGGCCAATGGTTTAGTCCAGAACTGAATATCTTCCAAAAGCTTTTGGAGTCACTTTTCTTCTTCACTAGCCTTATCTAAACCTATGAACTCATATTTCATTGTAGAGAAAGATATACATGTTTGTTTGGATGATTTCCAAGACACAGCTCCTCCACTAAGAGTAAATGCATATCCACTTGTGGATTGAACTTCGGATGACCCGGTGATCTAATTTTCATCACTATATCCTTCAAGTACCGTAGGATATCTTTCACAAAGCAAACCATAGATTTAAGTAAAATTTAGATATCCCAAAAGTCTCTTCAAAATCATCAAGTGAGTTTGATTGGAAATACTTGTGTACCGACTAAGTTTACTAATAGCATATGCTAAATCTGGATACATACAATTTGTGATATTTATTAAACTTCCCAAACTCTTATATATTCCAATTGTGAGATACTTTCACCGTCATTCTTTTAAAGTGCAGAGCTCACATCTATTGATATCTTGGCAATATTAAAATTCAAGTACTTGTACTTGCCAAGTATCTTTCTAATGTAATGAGACTATGACAATACTAAACATTAAGGATTTCTATAAATTCTTATCCCTAAGATTACATCAGCAACTCCTAAGTCTTTCATATCAAACTTGTTGACCAGCATACACTTTGAAGCATTTATGTCAGAAATATACTGATGATTAACATATCATCAACATACAAACAAATTATAACTTGATGATTTGACATGTTTTTATTATAGACATATTTATCACACTCATTGATTTTAAATTCATGTGTCAACATTGTTAGGTCAAACTTTGCATGCCATTAGATGGGTGCTTGTTTCAGTCCATACAGTGACTTAACAAGTTTGCAACTTTTCTTTCTTTACCTGAAAATGAATAGGTGTCTTAGTGAAAAGACACCAAGAGAAAGAATGTAATTTTAATAGGTACCTTTTCACTTTAAATGGTTGTAACTTTTCTATTGGATTGTGACTTTTCCCATAATACTTAGTAAATACCTCATAGTACCTCTTTATTGGCAATAAATATATGCCTTTTTCCTCAGTTATGAATGAATTAACTCCCCTTTTACTCTACGTTTCTTACTTGAAAAATCTAGTGTGATTTGTTGTTGTTGAATGGTTTAATATTCATCAAAATTTGAGGTACCTCTATTTTACAGAAGTAGATCATTTTATCTTGGGAGGATATATTTCATAACCTCGGGTACTTGAGGGGAATAATTTCTTTAAAGACACACTGTGAATTCAGTGGACTTGATCTTCTTCCTCTTCATCTTTTATTTTCTATTTTTTGAAGAAAAAAAAATAGTTTTAAGTTTATTGAAGTTTGTTTACTTTATTGGTTTGAGTTTGAACTTGTTTTTTTTTTCTTACTTAGTTTGAACAAGTTTATTATTCTTTCTTAATTTTCAATTCATTATGGTTCTTGTTTGTAAAATACATATTATTTATATCTTGAATAATAATCTTAAGAAAATTATCTACTTGTTAGATTTGTATTTTTTGTCTCATTGAGATTAAGCCTTTTGATTTTCTACTCCGTTTGAACTTATAGTCTGCTTTGAGGAAATAAAAACTTCTTCAGATTATTCAAGTTCATTAGCAATTTGAAGAATATAAAAACTTCATCATTAAACTTGAGAATTATTTTTTTATTTATTCTTTTGAAGAATATAAAAAATTTACTGATTGAATAAGTTGACTATTCGGTTCGGAAAATATATAAACGTTAATGAATAGTGTGTGTGTAATCAGTTCGAAGAATATAAAAATTTCACTGATTTTCTAATTCTTTGGTGTGTCAAATGACAAAAACTTTTTGGAAATTTGAGTTCGTTGATTATCAAATTGGAGATTGGCAAGAATAAGTCAGCGTGGTAAAAACAAGAAGAAAAACGAGATATAATTGGGTTCTACTTTCTTTACTCTATACAACTTTTAATTTTCTATCCTTTATGAAGCTTAATCTTTATAAATAGCTAGATTTTATTCTTTGGTGATCACAAAATGTACCCTCTTTACATGCCATGAAAGTAGTTGATAAACTAATGTATAAAGTGTTATGATCATGTTCAAAGTTGTAAGATCGTATTTGAATCAGTCTTACATTATTACTTGAAAATTATTTTTGAGATCATGAAAATAATATTTAAAATGTGGGGTTCTTCTCTTATGATAAAATTTAATTTAGACGTAGTGTCTAATTTAATTTTGAAGAAACAAGATATGAAATCTAATAACATTTTTTTATGTCAAACCCACAAAATACTTTGAGTATATTTAATATGGTTGGTGGTCATCGAATTTTTATTAGTATATGATTAGTTTATTAAACCACCAAGTTGGTGATTGAACATATACTTGTTCAAAAGAGTTATTTCTTTCATTAAATGGTATGGATCACTTTATAAGTGGTGATTTTTCATAAAAATATGTGTCTATAAAAATATAATTATTTGTTTTTATAATGGAGAAAGGCTACCTGATCTTTTTTATCGATAAATATGACGATCAATTATTCATGAATTGACTAGTTTTTGTTGTTAAGTTCTAATTTATTCTAGAACTTGTAGGATAATCTATTCTTATGGCTACTTGAGTACTCAATCAAGTGTCTCACAACAAAACACAATCTATTCCATATGAAAAATGGAAAGAAAAAAACCACAACTTAAAATATTTTAAAGTGTGGGACTATCTATCCAAGTTCCTCTACCTAAAAAGGTAAAAATAGGACCAAATACTGTAGATTGTACTTTTATCAAATATGCTACAAATAGTAAAGCATGTCGTATTTTTTTGTTCACAGATCCAAACATCTAGCTATTCACGTTAATACGATAATTGAATCAGATAATACTAAATTGTTTGAATATATTTATCCATATAAAATTAAATATGATTCATCAAGTAAAAACACCAAACAACGTCGGAAAGAACCAAAGGAATATACATTTAATGAAGAGAATCCAAGACGTAGTAAACGTCAAAGAATCGCTACTTCCTTTGGATCGAAGTTTCTGATATTTCTTGTTGAAAATAAACCTCAAACATTTAAAGAATTCATATCTTCTACAGACGCATCATTTTGAAAGAGGCAGTCAATAGTGATTTAGAATCAATCTTGAACAATCATATGCGGGATTTGGTTGATCTTTTATAATTAACGTCATGGTCATTTATGAGAATTACTTGGATTTTTTTATTACATAGCTTTCCAGTAGCTGCATCAGGTCATTTATGACTTGCTAGGACTGATATTTTGGTTTTCCTGGAAACTCGGGGCCAAAAACTAGGTACTCATTAACTCTAGTCAATTTTCCTTCAAGACAAGCTCAGAATTAAATTCTGATAGTTTTGTTAGCTCTGGAATGTCGACTAACATCTAGATGGACCTTAAGTTTGTATTTTGGGGTTTTTATTTTGAGTTTGTGCTAAAATATAGTTTTCAGTTTATTTAAGGTTTAATTAGGAGCTTGGGTGGTCTCTGGATGTTCAAAGTGTCAAAAAAGAATTCAGATGCTTCTATCAACTCCAGAATGGTGATTTTAGGTTAGTAAGAGTATTCGTGTGTTTCTTGGAGTTTCCGATGTCATTTTGAGTACCTTGGTGGATTAGTACGAATTTCGTATATCTTGGTTTTAGGGGTCATTTTTCTCAAACAACCTCTGTTGGTCATTTCGATGATTCCATTAGATCTAGAATGTCATTTCCATGCATTTTACATATTTAGTTTATTGAATTGGTCTCGGAAAGCTCATTTTAGACCTCGGAGTTCATGATTTACAGTTTATGTAAAATTACAGGCACAGACCGCCCCAACGAGAGGTTGGGTTGCACCTGCGAGTTCTCCACAGCGGCCTGGGTGTCTGTCTTATGACACTCACCCTAGACATAAGTTTCTCCCCACAATAATTTCCCCAGCGGTCAGTTCCACCCCGCGACGGAAGTCCTTGGGACATTTTGGTCGCCCCGGTGATCCAAGTTTCACTGCAGCGACCTCACCCTGACGAGTCTGATTCTTCCCCTAGGAAAATTGCAAAATTATAAATAAATACACACCTTTCAGTTCATTCCGTCCGCAAAGCTTATTTCTGTCAATTATCTCAATTTCTATGGTGATTCCATATGGAAAATTCATCAAGTGTTATAGGAAAAGCCCCAAAGGTTTCCCTCGTCTATTCTCACTCTCAATAAGTCTCTTTCCTTATTAGTTTCATAAAATTTGGATTTCCTCCATTGGTGACAAAACTAAGAAAAACATAGAAATTCTAACTATATTTGAGTGTAATGAATTAATTCTCATTCTCTGAATTATTCTACCATTGTTCCTTCGTTGAATTTCTTTGTTTTATTCATACAATATGTATTTTTTCCCTTTTTAATCAAATCTATATCAAGCTATTTTGAAGCCCCTCTCGCACTCGTAATGTGCTCCTTTTTGGATTACGGTTCCTAGGGATGGTAGGAACCCCGTTGTAAAGTTTTCTTATTCTAGCAAGCGGGGCCCGCGGGGCCATTTTAGGCCCAGTCCGAAACTTAGTATAAAATTGTATCATTGGACTCGTATGTATCCTTGGATTATTAATTCATAAATTTTAGAGTTATTAGAGACAATTTAATATCAGTCAGAGTCACATTTGGATTTGTAGCGCATTATTTGTCGGACGACATATAGTTTCTATGGGGATATCTCTGGGTATATAACTTTTATAATTGTACTAAAAGACATCCATGGGTTGGGTTTATAGGTTGTTACTACGTACGCTTGTTTTTTCATCCACCCTTATTTTTTCCTATATAGGCGTTCGGTGAAATACGATGCTCGTAACTTAGAACTAGCTTAGTAATGGACTTAGGGTGACTAGGAAGTAGTAGAACATTGATGCATGGGTTGGTTTTGGATTTTTCCCTCGGGTTCGGGCTAGTGTATAGTGCTTCTAGTTGTTGCTTAGTTGCGCATGTGCAAGCCATAGGTTGGCTATGTATATTATGTGTTCTTGAATTCATTCTACAAGAGTGTCATACATATGATCGGTTAAGAGTGTATTGGGGTTGGGCCTGGTATACCACTACAAGGTTACTGGTATACCATCCATGTTCTCTCATTGACTACTTATCCATCTCTTGATTATTTATTATTGTTGTTTATATATCGTTGAAAGGATTCGGGGTACTTTCTCTTATTTTGCCTGAGATCCTATTCTAATATTTTAGCTGGTGAAGCCATGTCTATATTTTTACTTGTTTCCTATATAGGTAGCTAACTTCCATGTTTTACTATTTGCTTCTGTGACCTTACTTTCTTGTATTTTATTATTTACTACTTTTATGATTTTTATATTCCTAGTGGGCTCTCAAAATGTACTGGGTACGAGTTGCTTCGGCCACTATTACTCATACTACACTCGTTCCCATGGTGTAAATCCGAGTACTAGTACCCGACATTGATTTATGTATTGCTACTTGTACCTAATTGCTGATATTTCTAGAGATATAGGGTGATCTTGATGTTAAACTGTTCCTGCTCTCTCTTAGAATTGGACTTGTCTCTATTGTTTTTTTAGAGACATATTTATATTAGACTTTTGTTTATAATTTGTACTTAAAGGCTCTGTTTTATTTATAGTGATACCAGGTTTTGGGAGTTAATTTCTTCTATTATTATATTTTGTTATTTTTTCATATTCCCTTTCCTTTATACCTTGTTATTACACAAGTTCTTTTCGCTATTATTTATGGTATCCCTCCACTTTCACTTCGGGCTACAGGGTTGGTTCTCCTACTGGTGGGATAGTAGGTGCCATCATGGTTTGAGAAATCGGATCGTGATAAATTAGTCTTAGAGCCCTAGGTTCGTCTGGTCTCAGCTTAAAGAGCCAATGTCTAGTAGAGTCCTGCGGGTCGGCACGGAGACGTCCGTAGATATCTTTGGGAGGATATATAGACATGTAGGAATGTGACTTCTCCTTTTGAATCCAACCTCATGTGTACATCCTAGATTGC
>JBDJHY010151677.1:0-12863 GCA_039654485.1 Withania somnifera
TACCAAACGTCTGCGTAAAAACAGACGTAAATAGATGAAATTAATTTGATGTCGAAAGTTGAAGAAGAATGCTCCTCTAAATTGCACCAAATTTAGCTTCAAATCTTCAAATTAAAATAATCACAAAATATAATAATTGTAAATGAGAGAATTTTGTAATTGATAAATGAATATTGAAGAGTTAGGAATGGAAGATTGATAAATAGTTAGAGTAGTAGAGAGAATTGAGAGAATTTGATGGAAATTGGAAGAAATAATGTAGTATTTATAGAGAAAATTTTTTTTAGGGGTAGGGGTGGGGATAGGGGGCTAGGGAGATGGAAAATGGCTATTTTTAAAATGAAAATTAAAATCAATGTACCAGACCGGGACGGGACTAACCGGGATGAAAATGGGATCCCATTCCGTCCTGGTACTCGGTTCATCCCGTCCCGTTCCGTCTTGATACGGGACGGACGGGGACGCCCGGTCTGGATTTACACCCTTAGTTTAGCCTATAGATTTCTGAGATGGAAAAGTTAGGCTTTCGGTGGAAGATAATCTTAATGAGTTGTCAGACATGTGTAAATTCTCCTACTCTCCCTAGTTTCAGGATTATTTTACTATGTTCATACCTTGGCCATGACTCATGTTTCACTGTAGATTGGTTGGGGTCCATAAAGCCGCAGCGATCTGGTCTTCCTTATGTTATAAAGGAAGTAGCTAGTGGGAGAGTTTTTTTACTATTGCGGCTCCATAGTTCTACATTCTTGTGGGTAGATGCCATGTTATCATATAGTGTTTTTTCTGGCTGCGAGTTGAAGGTGGTGACTTGTGTTTCTCATGACTTTTATTGGTTGATTCTGGAGGACCATAGTAATCAATTTTTTTAAGTAAGTAACACTCTCGTTCGGTTGGTTTCTGGTGTTTGGGGTTAGTTGTTATAACTTGGATTTTCTTAGTTGTGGTTGTCTGTAGTTGGTTTTTAAGACCGCAGACGTGTAATAGTTCTTGTAGATGATAGTGTTCCCTTAGTGGTGGATTGAGGTTGTAGTATTCCAAAGGTTCTCGTCACTGGTTATGTTATTCATTTTCGTTCGTAGTCAGTGGATGTGACCGTGCAGATTTTATTTTTTGGTGAATAGCTATTGTGTTAGTTCTTTTTGGATTATTATGATGGGACAAATGATTGAGTTATGCAAGATAATGATTCATTTTCATGATTGTGTTCTTTGTATGTGAGTCAAGAGACTTTCAGACACTAAGTTATCTCACTATATGTTAACTAGTAATGAGTAGTTGGGGACTTCTCTGTTCTTGGTTTTTGATGATCGTTAGCTCTAACATTAACATTCAGATAATGTGATGAAGAGTTTATTAGAATCTATGTTATGAGGCAATAATACATGAGCATTTATATGTGATATGATGCTACTATTAGTGTGTGGGTGGTATGGCAGGTAATATTAGGTCATGATTGGTCGACTAGCAAAATCCGGTCCTCTTTTACCGACTTTATCTTCCTAAGATTCTGAGGGATTGATTGTCTTGGTTGTTCAGGAGATTCTTTGTCTATATGCAATGCCAGATGCTATCATAGCAGACAGGGGTGCACAATGCATCGATCGCTTTTAAGGACAGTGCAGAGTGAGATTGTTACAAGCGGCAGCTAGAGTGGGACTTTTCACCCACATAAAGAAGTTAGTTTGAGCTTACCATCCAAGTACTCTAGTGAGGGTTTGGATTTGTATTATGAGTTTGAGGGTAGTGGGGCTCAGCTTTTGGCCTAGGTAGAGTTTTCCTAATGAGAATTATTATCCTAGAATTTGGGTCATATTATTCAAGGCTAGGTATCATAAGTGTTGTAGTTCACAGATTGCTAGGTGCATCAGTATTTACAATTGATCACAAAGTTAGTGACCACCTCTCATTGGTTCGTTATATATGTGTTACATTAATTCTGTGCAATTTTTCATGAGCCATCTTGATTAGGCAACTAGCTATTTGATTTCGGAGGCATTCTGAGGGAATTATTTTTCATACTAGTTCATTAGTTATGTAGTTTAGTTTATAAGTTTATTAAATTGTTAAGGAGCACCGTATGAACTTTTATGTTGATGCTTGTCCCAAACTTTGGGTATTCCCTTCCTCCTTGACTTTCATGAATGAAAGATTATTTAGTGGTGGGTATTGTAATGGCCCGCGGGGCCATTTTTGTAATTCTAGCTATTTTGATAGGTTTAGAGCGTTATTGGGACTTCCCCAAATCATTTATGACTTTATAGGATTGATAGTTTGACTCCTTTGCGGTTCTACAGGATAAATTCTTTCATATGTATGGTTTTGCGTACCATACTCTGCGTATATGATCCCGAATCACCGTTTTTCTATTATGTTTGAGTCCTGAAGGTCATTTAGATAACGATTCCATATATTGAGTGTTTTATGGACTAAATTTCCACTCTGAAAATCAAATTCTTAAAATTGGGGCAAGGTGGGGGTTGAAGCTTCACGATCGCATGGCAGTGGGCTACGTCGCGAAGCGCTGAGGCGGTCAGGATCGTGATCACTTGAGTCCTTTCTGCGATTGCATAAAGGCAGGCTTATATATATGTTTTCTTCTTCATTTTGACAAGTTTTCCCATTTTTCTTGTTTTCTGTCAATCAAAAAGCCGTTAATAAGTTAACTAAGAAGGATTTTAGTGTTTTTGAACTATAGAATCGTATCCAGTGGTTCTATGATCATTTCTACCAGTTAATTCATTGTTTATTTATTTTATAGACTTTATGGGCTTATATCTTTCAGTTCTATCATTTAAATTAGTTTGATTTTGTACTGTACGATATATATATATATATATATTCTTTTTTTGAGCTATTAGGGTTTATGGACATGATTTTTTTTGGTATTTTTACCCCTCTATTTATATAGAAATATGGGTGTTGTTTTACTCGTATTAACTCGTAAGTTATGTTTTTTCTACCCCTGCATTATTTCGATCTTTGTACATGATTTTATTTATTTGGGGTATGATTTTTTAGGACATCGCCTGAATCAAGGTAGGCTATGATCTACTTTCTTCAGATAGGGTATTAGTGTAATATATGTATGGTATAGTGCTAGCTTGGAGCTGAGATGATTATTCCATCCCCGGTATGCTTATTTATCCGACCTATGTCCTATTAGCTGGCTTGTAGCTTAACTACTTACCCTACAAACGTATTGCCCTGCCCACATATCTTACGATGACTCTGGACTATAGTTTTTTCAGGGGAGGTGTAATACCTTTTATATTTATCATTATACATGAACTCTGGACCATAATGAGGTTGGGGATGGAATTAAACTAATGATCTCAGATTAGCAGCTATCCCGCGATGTATGTTGGTGGATTTAGAGTCGATCTATGTAGGCTTATTATTTGTGTTACCTGAGTTGTTATGTGTGACTACGACAGGTTTTGGCCCTTATTGGGGACATATATAGTTGGATACAGTCTTGTCAATCGGTTAGTAGACTTATGTATTTATCGGTACCTGTTGGGTATGGCACGACAATATACAGTCGTTAGCTTCCTTTTGTGATGATGTTATACCCAGCATAATTTGTCTTTGCTCGATAGTTAGAATCCTTATAAGATATTATTTTACCCTAGCTCGGGACGAGCCTAGGAGTGAGTGGTATTTGACTGAGTTTGGGTAGATCTGTGTTTTCCCCTGTATGGGTGAGTTCTTAGACTTTAATAGGTGCCCTATTTGTAGTTTTGTCATATGGGTCATGGTTAATCGTGGCTCAGGGCCATCAATGGGCTAGAGGTTATTACTTATTGTAACTAGGGCTTAGTAGCCATCTTATAGGTTCTAGTTAGGAGCCTTAGTCCAGTTAGTATGTTAGTTGGTTCCATGTTACGAATATGCGTTAAATCTTTAAAAAGGTAACTGGATCTTCAAACGGTAATTACTAGAAAATGATATTTTATATGTCAGTTGTAATTTCCACTACTGTTCCCATGAGCAATATATAACTATTTTCTCATATCATTTGAGGCTATTTTCTCACGATCACCGTGTTTTCTTAATATTACCTAAATGGTGATAGATGATTTTCGCTGAGAAATGGATTTTACCTACATGGTTGAACTTAACTTTTAATTAAGATATAATATATGGGTTGAGCCCGAGCTTTTGCCTTTTGTTCTTGATGACATTAATAATAAATGGCTTTTATTTGGTTTTACATGTGGGTCCTTTAAGGACCCTCTGAGTTGGGGAACCATGCTTGGGCTATAATGCATGGTCGGGGGAGGGGTATACGGTGTAGGCTAGGTAAGTATACGGAGAAGCTTCTGTGGGTCCCTCTTTATCCCAACACTATCCCTGAGCGAGAGCATGTTAACGCTTTCTTTCGAGGTATGCAATTCTAGTCCTCCATAGGTTCCTATTGATTTGGGGCTCTCCTAAAGAAGAAGTATCCTAGAACTTTTGTTTATGGTATGTGGTTCACGACCTTTATAGGTCCCTCTTAATTTGGGAGAATCCCATAGAGAAGTGATGCCAATAATTATATGTGCTTCCACATCTCCTCCAGACTCGAGACTATCCCAAATAGGGTACATGCCAATGAATATTCATTCTTTCTCTACAACCCTCTTGATTCGAGAAAATCCCATAGAGGGAGCACACCAATAATCACGTGTACATTCAATATGGTCCCTCTTGGCTCGGGACTCTCCTAGAGAGGGAACATGCCAACACTCTTACCATTTTTCCTGCACCACCCTTTCATAATGCACCTCTACACGCTGGGTTAGTTATGTGCTTCTAAGATGATTGATAGCTAGCCATGATTTCTACTCGTTGGTATCATTGATTTTACTCCCTATGGTTACCGTTGCATTCAATGTTCACACTCTCTATGGTTCCATTCCTCTATTTGGGTCTTACATTTGCTAGTTAGGTTGGAGCTCCTGGTAAGTGTTTCTTTTTGTAATGATCTGCTCATGGCCTAATTTTATGCGGTATGTCGTATTAGTAGCTCTCTTTCATACTTGTTAGCTGACACAACACACACTGATAGTTGATGCTTCACTGTACTTACTAGATATTATTATAATTACCTTTTCTGTTATACGGTATGTGCCACTTTGTTCTTGTTAGGATTGTTCTTTACCATTCATATGCTTATTTTTACCTATCATCCTATGATGCCTATTGGGTACTCATTGTTTTTGTACTCATGCTACACTTCTACATCTTCTCATTGTATAGGTCTTAGTGTGATATATCAAGGCGGAAACGATTGTGCAGAGTTACTTGGTGTTATTTTGGAGATACGGTGAGAAATTGGCATTCATGCTGGTTGATTATCCTTTTGTTTCTATAGCTACCCCACTTGGATTTTGAGAAGATAGGAATGGCATATACATCACATATCCTAGATCAAGTAAAAAGTTTAGGATAGCTATTTTGTTTTGTTTTCCGCTGTTGGGGGGTTATATTCTATACTTTTTGGTATATACAGATGCTCTATAGCTACTATACCAGGTTCTGGGAAGACATTTTGGGTTATGTACTATATATTCTGCTTCTATGTCACCTCATTATCTCCTTGTTTTTTTTTTTTTTTTTTTGGTTTCATTTTATTGGCCCACGTGTGTCTCTTTAGGCTAGTATTAGGCTTGTCTACAAAGTGTGATGTAGAAACCATCACAACTTGATTTTTCAGGTCGTGTCAAATTGTTAGCTAGGTAAGCCATCGGTATGAATAGCCTAAATTATGTGACGCAATAAATCTAGATGTCAAGGTGCATTGTAACTTTTTTCGCAAAATTTCTGTGCTTTAAAAAGATGTCTTTGATAGTTTCTTGATGGGATCACTAGATACTTGTTTGTTATTTGTGTTGAATACATATGAAGGCCCGCATTTTTGAATGTCTTTTACATCTTATGCCTTCTTTTCTTTTTACCCCTACTGATAGGTCCAGCCATAGAATAATAGATAATGTATTGGGCTTAGCCTCTGAACTGATATACTTAGCCCATGTATAATTATTTTTTATTGGGGTTTCCCATATCACGGGCTCTTATTGTCATGTGTTTCTTAATACATTTGTTGCCTACTTATTTATTTAAATACTTGTTTTGTATATCTATGATCCAATTCCCCCTCCTTTTGCATGTCCTACCTCCTGGTTTGTCTTTCGACTCTTATGGTCTGTGTGGCTACGGCCCACCATTTCTCGAATCTTTTGGACTTGGAAATCCCAATTACATGAAAGAGTTTCGCCTTTCCCTTTACTTCTAATTTCCTATATTTATTTATTTGTCATCCTGTGTAGAATCAAAGTGGATCCCCAGTATGAGAAAACTCTCTGGAATTTTATTAAATGTATAAAAGAAATAAGTTCATATAAAGAATACCTTTCTCAACAAAGGAATATTGCGATAGGAAAGTTATGGGACGCAAAATGGATTTTCAAATCTTGGAATTTATCACTACTAGTTTTCTTTTAAATATTTTATTCTTCAATGAAGTACTTGGTATACAAGATTTGAAAAACTTCTTCAATAATAGAAATAATGATAACAATAGGTTATTATTTCATAACAATAAAAATCAAGTCATATTTTCATTATTTAGTTTTTCTAAAGAAATGTACCCTTCAAAATCATGTTGAACTAGACAAAGTTTTGACATAAGTCTTTTATTAACTAAAACTTTCAAGCATGGAGCTCTTTCACAAATATTTTTAAAAAGCCACAACATAATTAGGGATATTCTCGAGGTGCCTTAAAAATCTTTCTCGGGTTATTAAACGAATCCTTACAAGGAATTTCTTATACCTTAAATTTTTTCCTATTTTTCGAATGTGAGGTTTATCACTAATACTTTTTCTTAATTTCATAAAAAAATTACATGGAAACTCTGTATCTTTTTACGTAGCTATCTTATATCTCGTTTTCCAAAACTACTAAAATGTAGAAGATTAGTGGTTCACTTTAGACTTATTTACACAACCTATAATTATTTGAATTAATCACTATATCTTGTAAAAAATGGTTTTAAATGGATAACATGTTATTTTGATAAAAACATCCTCCCCATATTTTATTAAAAAGACGAAGGAAAAATATGAACAAAACAGATATGGTGACTCTTTTGGGGATCCATTCGACAATTCTAGGATTTTCATTATATATTTGTGATTACATTTTGTACTACTTATGTGTTTATTCATCATATAATTATGTTTTCATTGTGTTTTTGTATAATATTCCGTCCATTTGGTGTTATTTCATTTTCTACATTCCTTAGATGATGGTACGTCTCCTGTAGTCATTTTCTTTGGAGGTTAAAACCCCTTTCTAGGCTGTACAAAACTAATATTGGTATGCATTGCATCCAACGTTTGTGGGAAAGTCCAACTTTGTTAGTCCATCCAGGTAACTGGTCAATTCAAAACCATACTTAGACAACTAGGATAGAGCTAAGCCAAATCAAAACAACCATGTCATAAAGGATGCTAGTCCATTAGCGTACCTATCCCCAATCCAAACAACGATGTCGAGACAATATCGGATTTGAATTTTTATATGATCAATGGAGGAGAATTTTTTTATGGTTCATTTACCAAACAAAACATGTTGATATGGATTGGTTTATTATAAGATGCCCTATATCGCATCCCTGTTTCACATGATATTGAAGCTGAACCCTTTTATCAAAGCTTTGTGTTTTGATATATCGAAATCCAACAAAGACTTAGTTCATACGCACGTGGGATATTTTCTATCCCTCATAGATGTGCGAACGTGGCTTCATCTTATCCAGTTTTGTCAAATTTTTGGATTAGAAGAGAATGTTATTTAGATTAGGAGATGGAGAATTGACCTATGATCTAGAATTGACACCAATTATAAATCACCGTTCTACCATTAATATAGATAATCAACCTACCCTTCGGAACAACTATACTCACCTCCTACTCAAGGATAGGTCTATTAGGAAGCCAGAAGAGAACAGCTCTAGTACTATATTAAACATAAGCAGCATGAATTTATCCAATCCATATCGAGAATAGTATCAAAGTCTACCATATGTAACTCATCCAAATCATCAAGAGCAACCATAACTAAAATAGAAATGGGACAATTACGATAGACTCTATCAACTAGGACAGGATCACCAACAGGTATACAAATAGAGAATGACTAATATAAAACATTAATATACACACCAAACTATATAGAAACATACAAGGATACAAAAGAAAGAGTATCTCAAGGGTCTAACAGTTCATAAACATCCACCTCCTAAACATTCAACTACATGTCATCACATAAGTTGACTACTCCCAATCCTAACGAAAACCTAAAGCATACAAAGGGTTTTGGCATTGTACTCCATTAGTGGAGCTAGTATCACCCTGTCGAGGAAGGTATGCTACTAGAGCTAATATAGAGGAAGTAATCTGTGGTCTGGCACCACCCTAACAATCTTTAGGACAATCTCTTTACTCATGCCTTAGAAAACTACAATCATAATAGTTCTTCAAAGGGAAATCGCAAATGTTGTGGCAAATCTTTTCACACCCAAAATATCCATTGGAACCTACCTTAGACTATCCCCAAAAATTCTTACCACACTAAGTACATATAGAGCCCAACACTTCTGAGTTTACCTATTCTGATGATTCTCCAAAATCCTGAATGATGAAAAGGATAATCTTCTAGCACCCTGCTTTACTGCTGCTATTTAAACACATCAAAGTTAGGCTGACTAGCTCAGGAATGATTGGTGTTAGCCCTCTTACTATGCTGACTCTCTTTATACTTATTTTTAGCAATCTAGTAAAAATGCACCATTAGTCTACTAATGTCCATATAAATACTCAGCATAGTTTCTCTCCCCGTCTGAGAAATGATGAGAAAGACCAAAAAACACATATCCATCTTGGTATGCGTATCAAATATCATCTATGGAGCATACCTTGATAACTTAGTGAACATCACTTTATGCTTAGTCACTGACATTGAGCCTTGCTCCAAACTTCAACTCTCACAAACCCGTTCTTGCCTCTTCTCTCTAGGAATGAATAAGACCATAAATGTTATCTCAAGCTCTACTCAAGATTGTGGAACATCTCAAACTCCCCTGTTCTTTGTCCACAAGTCACACCAAGACCTGGAAACATCCTTCAAATTATAAGTTTCCAAGTCAACCCTTCCAACATCAAGAACTCTCATCATATCACAAATTCAACAAACCTCATCAATAAAGTTTTCAAAATTATCCACACTCCTCGAACCATGATACTATAAAGGATTCAAACTCAAGAACTCCCTCACAGTCACTATTCCAGCATCAAGATAAACTGGTTGAACCGAGATAACCAAAACTAGCTATTGATCCTGTGCCATTAATGTCAGATACATCATATGCATCATGTTGCATAACTCTGTGATTATAATGTCTACTGGTTGATATTGTGTCTCCAGATATGGTGGAGACAGATTCTACTGGTTCATGATCTCGGATTGGAGAGCTTATAGTTGTTGAGGAATAATAAAAAATACATAAAGAAAAATCCAGAAAGAGGAATATATCACGACCCGATTTTGCGGATCATGATTGCCCTTACTATACCATCAGTAGGAGAGCAAACCATGTAGATCAGTGTCAAATGAACCACTAAGTACAAAAACATGAATCCAAAATAGTCCTACTACAAATATTTCTCCAAAATATATGGAGATTAATATGAATATAACTGAAGTAAAATATAATTGCACGAACAACTGGTTGTGATCACGGTCGGTAACCTATACTCGGATCGCTATATGTGCAAGCATAGTATGAGTACAAGCTGCCGAAAAAACCCATGCCCAGTAGGCTTCGAGGGCTTAATAGGCATATAACAATAATAAAAGAAGTAACTAATAAAATACAATAACAAGGTCACAGAAGAAATTAGTACAACAAGGAAAGCTAGCTGCGAAATTAAGAATCAAATATAAGCAGACAGGTACCACTAGATAATCACATAGCAGGATCTCAGGAAATAAAGGAAAACGTAGCCGAAATCCTTGAAAAAATATACGTGAATAATAATGTAATAAATAGGAATCAAAGAAGATAGGAGGAGAATATAGACGGTATACCGATAACCTCAAGCAAAAGAGTACATGACTGAATATAAGTGTAAGGCAGAAAATCCCACCTAACATGAAGCAACAATTAACCAACAATGACAACTAAATAGTAATCGGAATAATAAAGTAAAGCAAATAAGCCCTTATAAGTCCCCAAAAAAGAAGAACAACATACACAAAAACACGCTCACCCGTAGGCATCACCATACTACCAGGGGTACACTAAAGAAAACAAGTGCAGAAAAATAAACACACACATGTAACGTCATCCAAACCTCACATCCTAAAATCATAGAGCCTCAAAGGTCTCAAACCTGGCATCTCATACCTCATCTCAATAGTATCATCAAGCCGTCATCGGCAAAGATCTCAAGTCTGGCATCTCATGCCTCATATCAATAGTATCATCAAGCCCTGCTCGACAAGTCAAAGCATACACATCCCGTATATCATCATATCACCAAAATCTACAAAAGATCATGTATGCTCAAATGTCCATAACTAGTGGAACAATGTGTGTAAAAAAGTTGTACTCACTACCGTACGAGGACAAAATCAAATCCCAGCGATTGTACTCACTGTCGTGGAGTCGGTCTTAAGTCCGAGCATTTATTAGTAAAATAACATTTCCTAGTGCCAGGATGTGAATCCTAGGCTAAGACAAGTGAAAGCAGTATTATCGAGTTCTCGATAAAATGCCGAATCTAATCCAGTAAAAGAGTGTTACTTATATTATTATTAGAATGTTACCATTTATTGCTTTATGCCATTATTCATCAGTGTTATTAAAATCATCCTCTATCCATATGGCTCAATACTCAAGTACTGATACTGACCCAGCCCCAATGCACTCTCATCGGAGCCATAGGCCAAACCTCTCATGTCATGAACACACAACGAATCAACAAGTATTTACATCAATGTATGATCACGTAATATCAACACCCAATGCTCTACACATGTATTTCTACACAATCTTTAAGTAGTGAGCCCCATCTCAATCGGATTCCAAAATATAAATATCAACATGGGGAAAGAATGAACTGTACAGGATCACTATAACCACCTAGCTACCCAACCCAAGAATGCTATTTAGTAAAATTATTAAAGCCTTAAGCCTAGAAATAACCCCATGGAGTCTACCTATCATTAATTATAAAGCACTGAAAGGCCACGGATAGTACTCAGACTAATATTAAATGGTCTCCAAATGATCAAAGACTTGCGTCAAAGTATTCTATATGTTAGTACAAGTCTAAAACTGTATTTTATGCTAAGTTCCGGACTAGGCCTAAAATCAGACCTAAAATGTGCTTGCGAGGCCTGTTGGCAGAAACTAAAAATAAACATTACTGCGGGGTTCTCGATGCCACCAGGAACCAGTGCTCCAAAATTGAGCATAATGCAAGTGCGGAAAGGGCTTCGAAATAGCCTAGACATATTTGACTTACATGGGGTAAAAAATGCAATCTTTATGGATGAACGCTGAATTTAGATTTATAATTGTTACTAGAAGCAATGTATATTAAAATAACGAAGAATTACTTGATAATATATGGATTATGGAATAATTTTACCAATTTCAATAATTGAGATTCATCAATGGAGGAACCTAAGAATTTATGAATTAAAAAGGAAAAGAAAGACTTACCGGAAGTAGGGACGATGCAAGGAATCACTTGGGAACCTTATCTTTAGTATTGGAATGGTTTTGCAGAGGTTTATGCCTTAGAATTCGAGTGAAAAGTCATGTTTTGGGTTTTCTAAATGGAGGAAGTGAAGGGGCTACAGTTAAATAAAACTGATGCAATTTCTACTGGGGTGACCTCGCTGGGGAGATAAATTGGGGTACAGGGGTGGAGTCACTAGGGTGGCCCATGGCTTGAAGGGGTGATGCCCCCTCTCCAGGGCGGTCTGTGCCTGCAGCTCCACACCAACATAGGTTGTAAACTCTGAGGGGTCTAAAATGAGTTTCCGTGAGTCTAATTTAAAAAAACCAACTATGTAAAAAATGTGGAAATGATATTTAGGATCTAATGGAACCGTCGAAATGGACATCCAAGGTTGTTTAACAAAAATAACCACTTGAAAAAAAGAGATCCAAAAACGGTCTTCTCCACCAAGGTCATCAAAAATACCCCGAGCAGAACAACAAAAACACCAACACTCTTCCAAGACTAAATTCACCATTCTAGAGTTGAGAAATGCGTCAGAATTCTGATCTGACACTCCAAGCATCTAAAAACCACCCTAGCTCCACATTAGGCCTTAACTTAACTAGAATCCACAAAAGGACATAAATTACAATGGAGAACTCCAAATCACAAAATTATGGTCAATTTAGATTTTGTTTGGAATTCTAGAGCTAAGGGAACTGTCAGAATTTGATTTCGAGCTAGTCTAGAGGAAAGTTGACTTTGTTCAACATACTTAATTTTAGGCTCTAAAATAAGAAATTTGAGATATTTCTCAACTGAGTCCCTAAGGATCCAATGAATCCTCATCTAGCTGCAATGAATCCTCCTTATTGACATTAGACTCATTTGGAATATACAATTGTAACATATAAACGTGGAATACTGGATGAAAAAATGAAAGCATAGGAGGTAAAACCAACCTATAGGCATCATCACCAACTCTCTCCAAAATCACATATGGCCTAATATACCTAGGACTAAGCTTTCCCCTCCTACCAAATCTCATCACACCGCTCATAGGAGATATCAACAGAA
>JBDJHY010151688.1:0-12863 GCA_039654485.1 Withania somnifera
CTTTAATAATAATACATGTAATTATATTTTACTATTTTAGTCTCGACATGGCATCGAGCACCCGGTAATACTATTTTTGCTTATTTTAGTCCAGGCATCACACCTTGGAACTAGGAAATCTATCCTTTTACTAATAAATGTTAAAAATTGAGTTCGATCCAGAATTAATAGTGAGTATAGCGCTAGGACTTGAGACAGTTGTCTTATGTCAGTGAGTACAACTTTTTGACACACGTGGTACTAGTAATTGTGAAAACATGATGATATTGATTATTGATGATAGGTGATACTACCTTATACATTGGTATTGAATGCCTTGACTAGCCAAGTACGACTAGCGGATATTACTGATCTGATATAATTGATATGAGGGACTATGTGCCGGCGGTATAACACTGATATAAGGCTAGATGCTGACAGAATAACACTATTGCGGGGCACTATCTGCCGATTATGATTCAATGCAGTTCTAAAAGTGGGATGTGAGGTTCTATGACGATCATGTGTTTTTTACTTTTAGGCACTTGTTTTCTTCAGTGTACCCCTGGTAGTATGGTGATGCTTATGGGTGAACATGGTTCTTTTGGTGTATGCTGGACTTCTTTCTAGGGGACTTGTCAACGTCTTTAATTATTTTAATTTATATTTGTATTACTGAATAGTTGTCCTTGTTTGTTACATGCTGTCTCAGGTTGTGTGGGATTAGTGCTTTACACTCCAGTTTAATTATTATTCTTTCACTTGAGGTTACCGGTATACCGACCATGTTTTAATCCTATCTTCTTTGATTCTCATTTATGGTGTTATATTTCACATATGTTGTGCAAGGATGCCGAGTATGTTCTCTTTCATTGCCAGCGATCCTGTTATATGATTAGCTAGCACTATCTATGTGACACTTGTTTCGTACTTGGGTTGCTAGCTTCCTATTTTGTACTATTTGCATTTGTGACCATTCTTCTTGTACTCTGTTATTTACTACTTCTATTATTGTTATTTGCTTAATGGGCCCTTGAAGCCTACTCAGTATGGGTTGCTTCGATGACTTGTACTCATACTACAATTATACATATGAAGATCCGAGTACAGGTTCCACTTCGTGATAGACAAACAGTTGTTCGTTTGGATCTAAATTACATCAGAGATTCAGGGTGAGCTTGGCATCCAGCTTGTTCCTGTTTCTCTTCGGACTTATGTTTTATTTTCCATTATATTTTGGACATATCGAGATACTACATTTATTTTCATTTTGTCATTCTATACTTAGTTATTCGTATGACACTGATATCGGATTTTGGGTGGTTTTCTCTTCTTTAATACTTCCACAAATTCATTACTTTTATCTAGAATTTTGATATACTTCCGCATTTAATGTAGTAGTCTACCACTTTGTCTTTGGACTATGGGGTTTTGTTCTCCTACTAGTGGTATAGTAGGTGCCATCATGATCCGCAAAATCAGGTCGTGACAGTAAAGCACTCGGGCATCATCAACATCCTAGATATGGCCAAAGTATCAAGTTAGAACTAATACTATTAACACTTCCACAAATTCCATTATCTCATGGGAATCTAGTGAGTTTAGAGCATATGACCTACAACCCATTCATCTAGTAGAGTGTTCTCGTCCTTCACCATTTGATTTCACTCCAAATGACTTCACAAATTTAGTAAAGAGAGTGATGAGATATAAGCGTCATCTTGAGGTGTTGTCGATGGAAATAGAGCAATTGATGGAGAACTATTTTGAAGTTGCTTTAGATCCATATGACACAATGCAAGAATGAATTTACAACATAGAGGACATATGAAAAAAAGGATGAAATTTATAAGCCTGTCTAACTGGGCTATGTTTCAGTTTCAACTTAAGACATTTTAGGAAGATGTGATGTTATTACAACAAGGCCAGCATTCAATCACCCCAATGTCAGTGAAGCCAACAGAATTGAATGATGATGATTGAATACAGTGTTGCTGAAATGCAATCAAAGGTAAAATTTGTTATGGAGGGTTGTAACCTCGAGGAGGAAAAGAAAAAGATGAAGAGAATAATTAAGGGAGAAGATCAAGATCTGGAGAAAGTAATGAGGAAGTCCAGAGTGACTTATATTATGGATGAAGACAGAAGAAGAGTGAACTTGGTTTATATGTCTCCTGGTACGACACAAATAGAGTCAGAATAGTTGAGCCATTGTAGCTAAAAATCAATTCCTCATAACATATTTGCATCCATAGTTACTGCGAGTGTAGGGGAAGAACAACAATCTATCACAGTCCTTAATAACATTATGATACTGCTTAGACTATTGCAAATACACCTCTATCCCATTCACCATTGGATTTGATTTATGCATTAGGGACAATGTTGTGTTTTGTGGAGGGGGGAGGTAGTATATATGTTGTTCGTTCGAGGTTCATTTTTATAATGTCCATTTCCCTTGGGCATGCTATCTAGTAGAATAGAAATGTGTAGGTTTTACATTTATTTCTTAAGTTTTGTCGTTAGGTTTTGTTTAATATGAACCCTAAAGGAATAAGTAAAGTATCAAAAAATCATTGCCTTATTATAAGAAACAACTAAATCTTTGTGTTATCAGTGTTTTTTTGAAAAAATATTAATATTTGAGTAACGATGAATTGTGTTTGTTGAAACAAAATCGTCTTTGGAACATGTTTTGATTGATAAATGTCTTCTACTTCCATAATAGAGGGATCATAATTAGTTTTATTATTTTATGTACATGATATCCAACACTTTCCAGTTCTGTTTTAGCTAGTGGAAGTAGATTGATTTTAAAATGGTCCTAGGCCTATTTTTAATTAGTCACTCAACCATAAAAGATTCTCCATACACCATTGAGTTTTAAATTTTATTCCTTTTGAACCTAGAATATGTAACCATATTTCTCAATCCAATTGTTTGTTGACCCAGTTTAGTGAGACTACTTTTTCTTTTCCCTGGTTCTCCCTTGGATATTATGCACGTCAATTAAGGTATTAAACCTAATTTAAGGGTGGCTAGGTAAGAGACATCATGAGAATGCTTGATGAAACTTTTTCTTGAACCTGGTCCAGTGGTGCTTATTGTATTCAACTGAAGTTTACAATTACGTTGAGGGTGTCTATCATGAAGCCTTATTGAAAAAAAAGTAGTAATAATAATAATAAAAGTGGAGGAGTCCATGCATGTATAAATAAGAGATCTGAGGCAAAGGGGCTAAAAAAGAGTTTTCTAAAAGAGAAAAATAACGAAATAAGAGAAAGGGTGTAAGGAAAGAAAAGGAGTTAGTCAGTAAGTTCTAAAATTTACCCTACTTGCACTCAAACCTTTATTAAAAGATGAAAAATATCCCTGAAGTGAATCAAGTTAACCAACAGAAAGATAAGTTAGATATTTTAAGTGCAAGCCTATGGCTAGTGTATCTACGATTAGAACTCTTTGTGTGTTAGTGATATATTTCCCAGTCCTATGGTAAATTAGTGGAATATGTACCAATTGGACTTCTTTATAGTGAGAGCATAAAGAGGACTATGTCAATCATAGGTCATTCATTTCATTACTCAAAGTTCTTGATAATAATGAAATCTATTAATTAATTTAATATATATTTGAATGATTCACTGGTTAGAGATAAATTCTTTGATGTGTTTTAAGTATTTAGTTATATTGTTGCATGTGGACAAGCAAGCATTCTAGGTTGAGGGTGTTGATTTGACAGCATTTGAAGTCAAATACTTCACTTAAAACCATGAAAAATACATGTTCTTAAGCATCCTTTGTGAGATTTGAGGTGTTTTCTATGTTTGTACAGGTTAAAGTTTGATTTTTAAACTTGGAGAAGAGTATAGAAGAATAGGAGATATTGAAGGTCAATTGGTCTATTTGTGAAGACCTGGACGGGTCGCCCAAGTAGTACTGTCCATAGAGATTGCCACTAATTTTCACGCCAAGATACTGTCCAAATATGGACGATTTATCTACACTTCGAAGGATAGTCCATAAGTTGCTATCAAGGAAGTGAAGCACTTTTTAAATTCCCCAGTTCATTCCTAAGATAGAAGGTCGTCCAATCTTTGACAGATCATCCATAGGATATAGTTTTTAAAATACTACAGAAGAATGGATGATCTGCTCAAGCTTTGATGGCTCATCGAAAAATGAATCTTCTGTCATGTTTGCTACCTCTAAACAACTTGACAGGGACGAAAAGAACAGAAGAACCATCCATTGTTGGACGGCTTGTCAAAGTATCGTCCATGTCTGATAAAAAAACTGTCTTTAGTTTCTATGATTAAACTTGTACCCATGTACTTCAAATAAAAGGATTATGGTATTTTTAGATTATTATGGGAACAGAGATACGAAATTCTAACATACTACTGCTTATGTTTTTGATCTATTTTCTTGCTTGACAATAATAGTATGGGGATTTTTTTATTTATTGATTGATAATTGAACAATATCTTTCGAAGATAATTTTATCTGGGAATGTAATCTAGTGAATTTCCTCTTTTTTATTGCACATTTGTTATCATGACTGGATGATTTCCCTCTAGGGCTGTGGGATCAATGGGTGAAATAAATCTAGGGTAGAAAATATAAAATGGTTCCTTCATTTAGCAAGTTTATCAATATATAATCTCTATATTATGATTGATTTTTAGTGGTTGCAAACTGTAGAACATGCTTATGATTAATTAGTATGAACTTAATGATTAAATATTTGTGTTGAGACTATGAAAAGAAATTTGGGGTGTTAACCCTCATCTTAAGATTATTGTGGTAACTAGGGAAATTATTTTGTGTTTATTAGTATAGAAATATTGCACTTGTTTATAGTCTAAAAAGGTGTAAAAGAGACTTGTCTAAGATAGTTTGAGAAGCACTTAGACGAAAATGTCATTAGTAAAAACTGATATATTGAAAAAATTACAAGACCATCAACGATCATAATTTGAAGATTTGTTGATTCCATGGTGGAAACAATTCGCGGTTTCCTCTTTATTAGAATTCATTATGATATTAGTTTTGATCCTCGTTCCACTGATTTTGTGTACGTTGTTAGAGATCTTTTTAATGTGTTGCCTGGCCTCCTACCCAAGTGTGTCATCGAATTTTCTATAGAGGTTAAGCAGGGAACTAGGCCTATTTTTATTGCACCTTATTGTATGGATCCAGTAGAGCTCCATGATCTTGGTACCCATCTTCATGATATGATTGCCTGAGGCTTTATTGGTCCCTGTGTTTCACCATAAGGAACTCCAATGCTAATTGTTAAAAACTAAAGAAAGGACTATGTGTATGTGTATTTCAGTTAGTCCTATTGGATACATTAGATCTGAGCAGAGTCTTTGCACATGTTGAGGCTAGATCTAATCTGGCTGATCAGATCCGTCAATGATATTACGAGGATGGATCATATGTTCATATTCAAGAGTTTGCTCTAAGATAGATTACCATGTTTAATTTTTAGAATTTGATGTGAATTGTGGGCAGCAGTATTTGTGTTCCTAGGGCGGATGACTTTATTTTGACCATTAGTAGTAAGGGACATTATACTAGATACTCCATACATCAAGGCATAAGGAAGATGTACAAAGATTTTAGACAGCACTATTGGTGGTGTCGTCTTAGATTTGGTGTCTCTAGGTTTGTTTTCCAATGCCTGAACTGCCAATAGGTGATATTTGAGTAGTGTAGACCAGTTAGTGTGTTACAATGACTCCCTATCCCTGAGTGGAAGTGAGAGAAGATTACTATGGATTTTATTCTTAGCTCCTTTGTACATCCCTGGGGTCATGATTTTTGATGTATCATTATTGATCAATTGACCAAATCTTTCAACTTTCTATTGATATCGTCTTTCTAGTATGCTAAGAAACTTGTTTCCTTGTGTGTTAGGTAGATTATTCACATGCATGGGGTTCCAGTCTCCATCATATTAGACCAGGGCACATAGTTTACTTTACGATTCTAAAGGACTGTGTAGTGCGAGCTGGGTACAGAGGTAGCTTTGAGTATGGATTTCACCCATAGACGAACAATCGGAGAGGACTATTGAAGTGCTCTAAGATATTATTTAGGCTCACATATTTTATTTTTGTTGGTACCTTATCATCATTATTCCCTAGTAGAGTTTTCTTACAAAAACCACTACCATTCTAGAATCCATAGGGCACCATTCAAGGCTTGATATGGTAGGCATTGCTGATTGACCACCGACTTTTGACCTTATTCGAGACGTCACCAGAGGATTTGTGTTATTGAGGATAGATTTCGGACAGTGTAGAGATGACAGAAGAGCTGTGAAGATTGTAGATATTTGTTTTTTGAGTTTAGTGTTGGGGACATGGTATTCTTGTAGGTTTAGCCTATTAAGAGTGTTATGAGAATTTTTCATAGGGACAAGCTTAGACTTATCTTTATTGGGAAATATAAGATTATGGAGTGGGTTGGTGAGGTCGCCTACCGATTAAACATACCTCTTTAGTTGGAACCTGTTCATTTGGTGTTTCCTTTTTCTATGCTTCATCATTATGTGCCAGATCCCTCCCATGTATGTCATTTTGAGTTAGTTCAACTGGAAGATTTAATGATTATCTTGAGCAGCAGAAGGCCATTATTAACAAAAATGTGAGATAGCTCAGGTCCAATGATATTCTTGTTGTGATGGTTTGTTGGAGTCACCACCTGGTCGAGAAGGCTACCTAGTATTTTATAGGGATATGCCATCCCAATATCCCTATTTGTTTGACTCTCTAGGTACTCAATTCTTTCTTAACTTTTGGGGATGAATGTTTCTTTTGTTGTGTATATTGTAATGGACCTCACGGGTATTTCCAGTATTCCTCTGATTTCTCTGCATTTAGAGCATTTTTGTAACTTTCCCAAGTCATTTGTCACTTGATGGATCGGTTGGTTGGTTCCTTGGAAATTTTATTTCTTTATTCCTTTATATTTATAGCTACTTTGGGCCTTATCTTATACAATCCCGAATCTTTTTTAATAGATTCACTTGAATCCGTAATATCGATTACATAAATATTTCAAATATAGAATGTTGATATTGGACATTATCTCCATTGCGTGAAATTTTTGAAATTTCCTAAAAATAAATAACGTTTGGGACTAGAGGGACCAATAAATCGGTGGTCGTTTACTCGTCAAACTGACTAATAAATCTTCTAATCGATAGTTGTCCTATATAAAGATTTTCACTAAGTAACTTCCATTTTCGATTAAAATTCAACATAAATCTCATCTTCTAGACCTTAGTTTTGGTATTTCTAAGTGTGAATTGAGTTTTAGATCTATAGAAACCCATTCTGGTGATTCTACAATCATTTTTACTTGGTTATTCTCCATTTTCCTTATTATATAAAGTTTGGAACTTATATATTCAACTCCTACCATTAATTTGAGACCTATTTTGTACCATATGATATAGGAAATATGCTTTATGTGTTGGTATAGATATTTCCTTTTTCGAGCTATTAGGGTATACATAGCTATTTTTTATTTGTGATTTTGATCTTGCAATTTATATAGCAATATGGGTCATGTTTAACTCGTCTTGATACGTGGGTTAATTTATTTTAGCATGATGTGAATTTGATCTTTATACTTGATTTTTTGATATTTTGGGAGTGTTTCTCATGGACTTCGCTGGAATCTAGGTAAGCTATGGTCTATATTGTTCAGACTAGTATTAGAATAGTACATGTATGGTAAAGCCCCAGCTTGAGGCTGAGATTATTATTCGGGCCTCGATATGCTATGTCGTCCGGCCTATCTTATTCCTTTGTTAGATACCTGGAGCTGTGTTGCCCTATCTGTGTGTTATACGCTGACTCTGGAACATAGTGTGGTTGGGGAGGTGTATAAACTTTCATGTGTATTGTTTATACGTTGATTGTAGAATGTAGACTAGTTGGGAGAGGATTATACTAGTTATTAGAGCTTAGTATCCATCCCTTAATTTAAATTGGTCTATTTAGTGCCTATATAGGTATGCTTATTATTTTTTGTTCTACTTGAGATGTTGCCTATAATTAGGTCATGTATGGCCCTCTAGGCCATAGATAGCCTGATACAACTATGTTTGACAATTAGCTACCTTATGTGACGACATTGTACCTAGCCAGGTATGACTGTGATTGATAGTTAGCTGCCTTATGTGATGACATTGCGAACTAGACATTTAAAACTTTGTTGGGTAGTTAGCATCCCTGTGTGATGATATTTTACAACATCCTTGTGCAAGCACTAAAGTGATTTGTATTTGACTGAGCTAAGATAGCTTCATGTTTTCCCCTATATGGGAATGCACTTGGCCCTTAATGGGTGCCTTCTGTGCATTTGTGTCACCTCTAGTATGATATTTCATGGATCGGGATCATAGTTGGGCTAAGAGGGGATGTACCTCATGAGTAGGGCAATGAAGCCATCCTATGGATTCCTATTAGCAACCATAGACCAGTTTAGCCTATTGAGTTTATATATACTTATAGATTCCACGACTGTTCTCATGAGTAGTGTGGAGCTATTTTCTTACACCATCCGGTGCTATCTTCTAACTATCATTGTGATTATGGATATTTCCTACATAGAAAAATTATATCTTAACGAGATATTACCTTTCCTTTATGGATGAACTTGAGTGTCCATAAGATATGATACACGGGCTGAGCTAGGAATGTGGCACTTTTCGCTGAAGACCATACTATTGGTAGGCAATAATGATGTTTTGCATATGGGTTTCAGTCCCTCCACGGGGCCCTTCCAACCCAGGTCGATATTCTTAAGGCATGACACACAACCCGAGGGTGTGGTACACGAGGGAGAATTGGTATATGGTTAGAGTTTCATGGGTACCTCATAGTTTATGAATATCCCATTGATGGATCATCCTGACAATTATTTACTTTTCTAGCACCCTTTTGCATTGTATTCTTATGCGCTAATTTGTACCCTTCGCGTCTTACAAGGGGAGTACTTATTTGGTTATTATATTTTACCTATTGGTAGATTGGGATCATTTTTTTTTCTTGTAGAATTTGTTCTTCCTTTATGACTCTAGTAAGTGGTATTCTTACACTTACAGTATTTTTTGTTAGCTTAGCTTGTTGATGGTTTCTATATTCACTTACTTTTCCCTCCTTGTACTGGTTACATTAGAGCTCCAGGAATATTTTGCGTTTAGTCATGATCTTCTTGTGAACTAGGGTATAGGTGTCACACTATGGTAGTGAATTCCCTTAAAACTTTTTTGCTGATACTGCTCACTCTGATGGTTGACCCTACACAACACTTACTAGCTATTGCTACAGTTCAAATTTTGTTATTGTACATTATGTGCCCTTACTCTGTTTAATTTTGATCTTTTCTTAGCTTACTTATGCATACTTTTACTCCGTCGATGCATGATGCCTACTTGATACCTATTGTTTTGTACTCATATTATACTTCTGCATATTCTTGTGATGTAAATCCTAGTATGAGAGAGTACAGTGCTCGCGATTTTGCAAGATAGCTAGTGTTGTTGAATGAGATTTTTGTAAGCAGTTGGAACCCTTGATGAATGGCTTTCCTTCTAGTATTTAAGTTCTCCTAGTTAGATTCTTAATAGCTATCTTGTGGTTTTTCCCCGTTGTGGGTTGTATTTTTTACTTTCTATATATAGAAGCTCTACAACCACCATAGATGGTTTTAGAGATTCAGGTTCAGTTGTGTGTTTTCATGTTCTACTTCGATTTCTTCTAGACATTTTCCTTACCTTTTTCGTTTTTGTTCTTGGTATTAGCTATTTGCTACTTTCTTTGGTCAAGAATAAGACTTGTGTATAGGTAAGGCATAGAAGCCATCACAACTCATGAAAGACTCACCCAAAATTCAAGTCCAAAAAACCATTTAGAATATATCAGAATTCTCATAGAATTCAAGTTATCCATACTTTAGGGAAATTAACTATAAATTTTCATAAAAAACCATGTTTAATTTCTCGATAAATATATAATTTATTAATTAAAATCTTGGGTACAAAAATACCCAAATGAATATTTGAAAACTCAAGAAATAAAGGTGAACCTATATGTTTGGAAACTCAAAAATAACAACTATTTTGGTAAAAATCTTTCGAGAAGCCTTGAATCTTTGAAAACCTCTATCACCAAGAACATCCCTAAATTTAAACATGTCAAAAATATTTAAAGAGGATTTTAAAACTTTTAAATTGTGTAAGATAACATACAATACCCATATATGGGCTTAGGAGCATGTCAATAGAAAAAATTACCCGCATTTAATGCATAAAAGTATTCTTGCACAAGTCCATACAGGATGTATGTCCTTCACCGAATGTACATTAAACATCTTGGCTCGATACATGCAGCTACTATACAAAGTATTCAAAAGATAAATATATACGAAATAACTCCTAAATATTTAATACTACACAAGTCCTGGTATTGACTAAATAAAAGAGGCTTAAAATCAAGGAAACGATGGTCATCTCGGACAATAAAGCTCACTATAATTTCCACAATAGGATCTATCTACACCGTATGATCTCGGCGTCTCCAATAACCTTGCCTTTATCTGCACCAAAAAATACTATAATATGCAGTATAAGTACCAAATAAGGTATCTATTAGGCATCATAGGATGATCGGGATAAAACAAAGTACAAGTAATAAAGGCGAAGAAGTAAACAAGGTCAAGGATTGTAGAAAAGTGATAAAACTAATAGATATATAGAAAGAAAAGGATACCAGAGTGCAATACCATTAATAGAGTGTAAGGACAAATCTATAGGGGAATAAAATATTGTAGACACATACACGAGTAACCACTATACAAAAACATAAAATCAAAGTAAGGGAACATAGATGTGCTCCAAATAAGCCAAGACCCAACTATCCATATGGATACACACATATATATATACCCTATGAAATAAAGGACCGAATGGTAAAATATAGCTAAGTATATGACAAAAAGTAAACACATAAACCTACTAGGGGCTCCATCCCACCGGTAAGCACAAACAACACAACAAAACCAACCGTGACTCCCCCCTTAAACCTAGTGAGCACAAACTATATGAAGGTAATACATGGGGGTAAAGGAAAGTGAAATAGGACAATATCGTATTGTACCAATGCCTTCCTCTCAATAAGTGCCAACTTGAGTACATACCCCTAATAGTGCCAATCTCAAGGCCTCTACCACTCAAACAACCACTCCTCACACTCGAGTTCAGGATCTAAGCCCAATCAGTGCCAAACTCAGCATCCGTGCCTCAGAGGATCGCACCTTTAAATCAAGAGCAAGGTAAGTACCTATACTGAACCTCATGTTCATTCATGATAAATACATGATGTTTTTCATTCTATAGCATTTTAGTAGTTTCCCCAAGTCATTTGTGACATGTAGGAACTAGTAGTTCGGATCCCTGGCGGCTCAATTGAGAAATATCTCAAATTACCTATTTTAGAGCCTAAAACAAAGTACTTGTTGACCAAACTCAACTTTCCTTAAAGAAGAGATCAAAACTTATTTAAGATTATTCCATTAGCTCTAAAATGCAAACAATGTCAAGATTGACCTTATGTTTGTGTTTTAGAGTTTTCGTGTGCAACTTATGCCAATTTGTGAATTTTAGTTATATTTAAGGCCTTAAGTGGAGCTTGGGTGGTGATTTAGTGTTTGGGTGTAGGTTCGGAATTCTGACACTTCCATCTCCAAAAGGGTAAATATAGGCTAGTTTTACCATTGGTACACTTCACAAGGTGTTCGTGCTCGATTTTAGTTTTTATGTTGAAAGTTATATATTTCCTAGTTTTCACTAACTCATGGTTGGGGTCAAGTTCACTCAAAAAACCTCCGATGTCAATTTTATCGATTTTGTTGAGTCCAAAATATGTTTTTCACATAAAATACATATTTGGTTTATCAAAATTGGACTCTGTTTCATTCCTAAAATCCCGATGGAAATTCAAAATAATAGTTGTTTTGTTGTGCAGCTATGACTGATTTATCAATCAAATAGACCAATTTATCTTCCATGATAAATAAATAGGTTAGTTATTTCAAAAAGTTTGATGGTTTGATTTATCAAACCAATTGACTGATAAATCGACAAAGTTCTATAAATCAGTCAATAGAGGATAAATCGGTGCCTGCCAATAATTAGGGTTTTGATTTATCGGCAGATCTTTTCCTATAAGTTGGTACTTGGGAGTATTTTCTTCAGTTTTCACCTATTTTTGGGTTATTCTTTTCTCAACATTCCCCACAGTTTCTCTCATGAAATTGTTCTATTTTTCTTCGAAACCTCCCTAAAATACATAGAAAGTTCCTTAAAGAAATTGTACGTCATGCTCATCTTTGGTAAGTGATTTTATTAGTTAAGTTTTATTAAAATTAGACATCTTCCTCAATAAATTCCCCAGTTTTTAACTTTTGATTCCTTCAATTAAATCAAAAGATATATGTAATTCCTTGTGCCATAGTGTTATTGTTCATCATTCTAACGTTTTGTTTTTCGAATTCAACGTATAAATTTATAAAGGTCGATCCTTTAGCCCTTTTTATACTCAATTTCCCTCGGTTGTTCAAGGATCCTCCCTTACTCGAATTGTGCTCAAATTTGGTGCACGGGTTCCTAGTAACATTGGGAACCCCGTACAAGTTTCTTTTTAGTTTCGACGAGTAGGCCCTGCACTCCCAATATAGGCTTAATTTCAGGCCTAGTCCAGAACATAGACTAAATCATACCATTAGACTCGTATTAACATATAGAACACTTTGATAAAAGTTCAAGAACCATTAGAGATCTTTTGATATCACTCGGAGTATTATTC
>JBDJHY010151699.1:0-12863 GCA_039654485.1 Withania somnifera
CTATCTGTGCCTGTGCTTGTTGCTACCCCGGTAGAGGATTATTTGGTAGTGGTTTGGGTTCCCAGATCATGTTTGGTTTTTGTGGGTGGATTGGATACTTGGCCTGACCTATTGTTACTAGATATGGTTGATTTCAACATCATACTAGGAATGGGCTAGTTGTCCCCTCATCATGCAATTGTGGATTCTTATGCCAAGACCGTTACCTTAGCCATGCCTAGTGTATCTCTGGTGGTGTGGTAGGGTTTTAGTAGCCATACAGCGACATTGATCATCTCCTGCCTTCAGGTTAGAAGGTTAGGGAGAGACTGTGTTTGGCTTACTTAGCTTACATTCATGAATTTTGAGCTAACACTCTTACTCTTGAGTTTTTTTATGGTTTATGAGTTCTTAGATGTGTTTCTGATGGACCTACCAGGCCTTCTATCGGAGCAGCATATTGACTGTGCCATTGACTTAAAACCGGGAACCAAACCCATTTCGATTGGTCTTTACCATATGGCTCCTTCAAAGTTGAGAGAGTTAAAGGTTCTTCTCCATAATTTTTTATATAAAGGGTTTGTTCATTCAAGTGTTTCTCCTTGGGGTGCGCTAATTTTATTTGTTAAGAAGAAGGATAGTTTATTGCAGATGTGTATAGACTACCAGCAGTTGAACAATGTGAAAGTTAAGTACAGATATCTGATGCCATGGATTAATAATTTTTTCGACCAGCTTCAAAGAGTAATAGTTTTTTCTAAGAGAAACTTGAGGTCAGGATGCCATTAGTTGGGGACTCGGGTGGAGTGACATCTTGAAGATAGCATTCAGGACTTATTATGGCCATTATGAGTTTCTAGTTATGTCTTTCTGGTTAACCAATGCCCTAGCAGCGTTAATGGACTTAATGGATATAGTGCTTAATCCCTACTTCGACTCATTTGTGATTATGTTCATCAATGACATTTTGGTGTATTTGCATAGAAGATATGACCATGAAAGGCACCTAAGATTGATACTTCAAACACTACGGGACCACGAAATTTATGCCAAGTTCTCAAAGTTTGAGTTTGGTTGGAGTCTATAGCAATCCTAGGACACTTGGTATCCAGGGATGGGATTATGGTTGACCCAATAAAGATTCAGGCCATGCGTGATTATCTGAGACTAATGTTTCCTACTGAGGTTAGAAGATTTTTTAGGTTAACAGGTTACTATAGATGATTTGTCGAAGGGTTCTCATTGATTGCAACGCCTTTGACTAGGAATGATGTGGCCTTCCAGTGGTCTGAGGATTGTGAGTTGAGCTTATCAACGCTCAAGGAGTTATTGACCTTAGTTCTAGTTTTGATGTTTCTAGTTGAGGGTCAGGGTATATTTCTGTATTGCAATGTTTTTCATATTGGTTTTGGTTGCATTATGATGCAGTAGGGCCGAGTTATTGCTTATGCATCAAGGTAGATGAAGGTTCACGACCCATGACTTGGAGTTTGAGGCAGTAGTTTTTGCACTCAAGATTTGGAGGCATTACCTAGATGGAGTAGACTATGAGATTCATACTGACCATCATAGTCTTCAGTACATTATGAGCCAAAGGGAGCTTAAACCAAGTAGCGAAGTTGGATTGAACTACTGAAGGACTAGGATATTACCATCTGGGCAAATTTAATGTTTTACCAGATTCCTTGAGCTTGAAGGCGGTCAGTATGGGCAGCTTGGCAGCCTTAGATGTTTCAGAGAGACGGTTGGCATTATATGTTTAGTCATTGGCTAGTCGGTTTGTTAGATCATATTTGACAAACCCCAAGAGGTTTTGGCATGTGTTGAGGCTTGATCTTCCTTGTTAGATTAGATTTAGCAGGACCAGTTTTAGGATCAACACTTGGTTTCCTTCCATGATCAGGTTTTAGTTAGAGAAGCCGACAGGTCTTCTATTGATTCATATGGAGTTCTCTGGTATAATGGTCGCATTTTTGTACCATAGGTCACTGGATTGGTTCAAATGATTTTTCTTGAGTCTCACAGCTCCATATATTCAATTCTCCCTTTTTTCCAAGACTTTTGAATTAGTCACGTCAAGTGCAGCTAAGATGTATTGCAATTTACGATAGGTATATTGCTAGAGTGGGATGAAGAAGGATATTGCAAATTATGTGTCCCAGTTTTAAACTACCAGTAGGTTAAGTTTGAGCACCGATGGCCAAGTTGTTTGATGTAATGTATCCCCTTCCGACCAGGAATTGGGAGCGTGTGACTATGGACTTCATTTTATGGTTGTCGTGAACTAGGAGAAGTGATGACACTATCTGGGTTATTATTGATAGGCTGACCAAGTTAGCACACTTTATCCCCACTTATTCTTCATATAGTACGGAGCATATGGCTCATACCTACATCAATGAGATAGTTTGATTACACGGTTTTCCTGTGTCTATCATTTCTAATCAAGGCACACAGTTCATTTCACAGTTTTGGAGGTATATTCAGCAAAATTTAGAGGATAACTTTTCACATCTAAAGTATGTATTAGATATACTAATACCCTACCTCGTTCATCTGGAAATCTTGGTTCAAACTATTCTCTATTAGCTAAAAGATGCCTCTTTTTTACATTCATTATGATTCTTTCTCCACAATATTGGAATTTGAATAGTATTATTACTTCAAAGAAGCTCAGTTACTCCTTTTCAAAAAAAAAATCAAAGAACTGAGATTTAGTTGAGCACAACGTTTCACCCATAGACCGATGGTCAGTCCAAGAGGACTATTCAAGTGTTAGAGGATATGTTGGGAGCATATGTATTGGACTTTGGGGCTATGTGGGATCATTATAATACATTGGAAGAGTTTGTGTATAATATTATCTACCATTCTAGCATCCATTTGGCACTGTTTGAGGCATTGTATAAAAGGCAGTACAGGTCATCTATTAATTAGTTTGACAGTTTCAAGGCCAAATTTTAGACGTCAGATTTGTTGCGTTATTCTCTTTATCAAGTCCGATTGATTCAGGATAGACTACAAGAAGTGTAGAGTAGGCAGAAGAGTTATGTAGACCATAAACTTCTTTCCATATAGTTTGGAGTTGGTGATAGAGTCTTCAATAGGGTGTCTCCCTTGCACAGTGTGATGAGGTTCTGTAGGTGGGGCAAGCTTAGCCCCTGGTATATTGGACCATTTGAGATTTTTTAAAGAATGGTTGATGTTGTGTGGCCTTGCCTTCTATGTATTCAGCTATTCATCCAGTCTTCCATGTTTCAATGATAAGACATTATATCCCGGATGAGTCTCATGTTCTCCATGAGGATTTAGTTCAGTTGGATGAGAAAATGCCTTTTGTTGAGGAGCTGGTTGTAGTTCTGGCTAGGGATGTTAGGAAAATAAGGTCCAGGGATATCCAAGTAGTTAGGGTGTAGTGGAGGCACTATTTTGGTGAGAGGGCTACTTGGGAGATCGAGAGTGAGATGCGGGCACAGTAGCCATATCTGTTTGAGTTGCTAGGCACTTTCTCTCTCTCCTCTACCTGTTTTTTCTTGATTTTTAAGGACAAAATTCCTTTAACGTAGTGGATGTTATAATGAACCTTAAGGTCATTTAGGTATTTTACATGTTATTTTGTGTTCTAGAGCTTTCTAGTAGCTCGCCAGGTCATTTGTAACCTGCTAGGACCGGTCATCCAGTTCCCTGGCGGCTCCATAGAGATTTATCTCACTTTGCCTATTTAAGAGCCTGGAATTAGGTACTCATTGACTTTAG
This sequence comes from Withania somnifera, assembly GCA_039654485.1. Lineage (NCBI taxonomy): Eukaryota > Viridiplantae > Streptophyta > Magnoliopsida > Solanales > Solanaceae > Withania > Withania somnifera. The sequence continues at coordinate 3,736 of JBDJHY010151699.1, forward strand.
TCAACTTTCTTTCAAGATGCACTTGGAATTGAATTCCAACAGTTCCATTAGCTATGAAATGCCGACTTTCATCTAGATGGACCTTAAATTCGTGTCCCGGGGTTTTCTTTTTGCGTTTGAGCCATTTAGTGGAATTTTAGTTCATCCAAGGCTTATTTCAGAGATTGGTAGTCTCTTTATGATCTAGGATCATATCAGAATTCCAATGCTTCCATCATCTCTGGAATGTAGACTTTGGGATTAATGACCTTTAGTGTGCCTCCCGAGGTGTCCGGGCTCTTTTGGCTTAAGTTGTGTAAAGTTAGAAATTTCCTCTTTTGGCTTAGTTTGGTTTGGGGGTTGATTTGTCTCAAACGACCTCTGATGGCCATTTCATCGATTTCGTTGAGTCCTGGTGTATTTTTCATGCATGTTGCATATTTTCATTGCCAAAATTGGACTCTGTTTCATTTATGTGCCCCAAGTTGTAATCTTTGAAAATTGTTGTTTTCTAGTGCTGTTGTAGACTAATTTATCAATCATTTCACCGATTTATTGATGAATTTCAAATCGACAGGTGCTGATAAATTTTTCCTTCTAACAGATAAATTGGTCACCTACTAGGGGGTCCAAAATTTGGTATGGTGTCGATCTATCAGTACTTTGGTCCGATAAATCGATACCTAGAGGGGGTCTAGATTTAAGGGGTGTCTATTTATCAGCACTTTGTCTGAAAAATCAATACCGACAGGGATTGCAAGATTTTATGGATGCTGATTTATCGACACTATTGCCAATAAATCGATCAATGACGCCTTATCATAGTCATTTTGAGTTTTTATTTACTCATTTTATCCTCCATTCTCTTCCTTGTTTCTCTTCTCTTCTTCTGTAATTTGTTTTGTGATTCCATCAAAACTTTGATGAAAAGTTTCTTCAAGATTATCGTCTCTTTCCCTATACTTGGTAAGTACTTCATTCACTTAAATTTCCATGACATTGGGGTTTTCCTCCATTAAGCCCCTAATTGAGAAAATGTTGTTGCTTTGATTATTTCAGAAATTAGTTGATAAATTCTTGTATTTTGATCCTATTACACTCTGTAGTTAAGATTGCATTTCCAATTTCGGTACGATTTCCTTCATTTAGCTTCTTGGAATTATGCAACATATTGCACTTTTGATTAAGTTTGTCTAGGGCCGTTTAAGGCCCTTCCCTTACTTGAATTATGCTCATTTTTAGAGCATGAGTTCTCAGTGATATCGGTGACCTCGTGGTAAAGTTTGTTTTTGGTTCTGGCTAGCTGGACCTGTGAGCCCGTTTCAGGCCCAATTTTTGACTTAGTCCATAATTTAGTTTAAATAGTACTATTAGACTCATATTATTCCATTGATTATTATTTTCACCTATTTCAGAGCCATTGGAGACTGTTTGCCATTATTCGGGCTGATATTTGGGGTTTGTAGTGCATTAATCATCGGACGATAGGTAGGCTCCATAGGGATTTCTCTATAGCTTACACAATTGTATTGAATAGCATCCGTGGATTGGGTTTTCTAGTTTTTTATCGTGTAATTGAACCGCTTTTTTATCTCATTCCCGTTCTTTCCCCTGATTGGTACTTATTGTAATATGACACACGTGACCTAGAATTAGCCTCGTGATAGCTTTAGGGTGACTCTGGAGTTAGTAGAACGTTGATGTGTGGGTTGGTTTTTTATTTTTTCCTTGTGTTTTGGCTAGTTTATTGTGCTTCTAGTTATTGCATAGTTGAACCTATGTAGGGCATAAGTTAGCTGTAGATACTGTTGTGCTATTGCATTCATTCTACGAGAGGGTAAGCCTTAGGCTCCATTCTAAGAGTCTATTTGGGGATACATCTTGGGCCAGTATCACCCATTTACTATCGTGATATAGAGGATGGTTACTTGATATAATAATAATAATAATGAATAGTGTCATAAAATGTAATAAAATAGAACTTTCTAATAATAATATAAGTTAATGGACCTTTTAACCATTTTAGACTCGGTGGTGTGGCGAGCACCTGGCACTACCCTTTTCTACTTGTTATGATTTGACTACTTATGTTGGGACTTGAGTTCGAATTCATTCGGCATTGAGTACAACAACTAGCACTTGAGTCTATCATCGTATAGTAATGAATGCAGCTTTTCTACACTTATCATGCTTATTAATTTAGAGACTGTGGTAATACCATGATCTTAAGGACCTTGGTGATACTACTATTGAGGCGTTGGAAGCCTTGAGCTACTGAAATTATGGCTTGATGAGACTATTGCTCTAAAGCATTGTTTGCTTAATTATGAGACTCCTTGAGTCTTTCTGGTTTGGGATGTGAGATTATTATGGCGTTAAAGATTATGAGTCGTAGGCATGCCTCCATAGACCCTTCCTCTAGGCTACGGCATATAGGCCGGATCAAGGGTATACAAGGAAAATCTAGGGTTATACCTTCCATAGGTCCTGTCTCCTAGGCCTACGGGTACTAGAGGAGGAGCACACACAGGATTTGTGACTTCATTGTGTGTATTTACTTTTCTATACTTGTTTGCTTCAGTGTACCCTCAATTGTATGGGATGCCCACAGGTGAGCGTGACTTCTGTGTACGCTATCATTCTTATGCTGTATTTGGCAATTTTAATTTACTTATTGTGTTTTTGTATTTACTATTTCTGCTAGTTATAGTCCTTACTTTTGGGCCTTTTTATTGTGGGTTATTTGTGCGTTGTGCTATTTATCTTATCAACTCCTTCTTATATCGTTTGATTACTAGTATACCTTCTATGCGCCCTTATTATTTTCTTTATTCGTTCTCTTCTTATTTATTGTAATTATTTTTATTTTGTTGCAAGGATCCTGATTACGTTCTATCCTTCTCTTTTGTGATCCTATTTTGTGTTTTAGCTAGTGATGCATTGCTCTACAGGTTTTCTTACTTCTTATCTAGGTAGCTAGCTTCTGTGGTGCCATATTTGCTTTTGTGACCTTACTTTCTTGTATTCCTTCTAGTTACTAGTTATATGTTTCATATGCGCCTCGTGGGCCCTCGAAGCTCACTATGTATTGTTTGCTTCTGTGACTTATACTCATACTACACTTGTGTTCTCCTAGTGCAGATCTGAGTACCAGCACCCAATGTTGATTCACGGATTGTCGTTCCTGTCTTCTTGTTGTTGACTTCAGAGATACAGGGTTAGCTTGGCCTCCAGTTGTTCCTATTCTCTTAAACTTGTATTTTTCCTCTTTTGAATAATCAAGCTTGTATTATAAATTTTTACCTCTATTATGTTCTTAGTGGCTCTGTATTTATTTACACTAATACCAAGTCTCGATAGTTTGTTGATCCTATTGTTGTATTATGCTATTTTTGTTATATCTGCTTTCTCTTCACCATCTTTACTTGTATTTGTGCATGTTTTTATTGGTTTAGTAGCCCTCAGCTTTGGCTTCGGGATACCTGGTTGGTTCTCCTATTGGTGGATAGTAGTTGTTATTATAATTCGAGGAATCATGTTGTTAGAGTCATATGGGATTATTATTAGGTTGAAAGCCCTATTTTAATAAGTTATCTCTTGTTTACTTATTTTGGGGGTCCTGTAGAGGGACGTAGAGGGTTTTGGGTCATATACGATTTTCCTGGCGTTTTCACAAGAGGCCTTAGACCCTGTGGGCTGTGTCAAGCCACTCTTCAAATGGTAAGCAAGTAGAGCTCTTAGTTGGAGGCCTCTGGCCAATCCTAATCTTCTATTTGTATACTTATTATTATGTGTCAATATCATGCATTTTAGATAGCGAGCATTGGTAGATTAAGCATATGCGCAGGTCGGGCTATAGTGTAAAGGTATTAATCGACTTAACTAAAATTGGAAGATTTTCTAGCTTAATGACAAAGAAGGAATTTTTTTACTTATATGTATACTTATGCCAAGACCACCTAGTGGTATGGTGTTATTTTCAAAATATAAACAGAATAAGGTTTTCCTAACAGTCATGGAGTTATAGTTTGGCACTGGTTGGAACTATTTGCACTATTGAGGCGGGGCCTCCAGGGCACGGTCCCTATAATTTTATATTGAGGCACAGACCTCTGGGATGTGGACCCTACTATTTGCACTAATGGGGCGCGAACCCCTTTGTTGGCACTATTAAGGCACGGACCTCCTGGGCGGGGCCTATACTATTGGCACTAATGCGGTACGTATCTCATTATTGGCACTATTAAGGCGCGAACCTCCTAGGAGGGGACCATACTATTAGCACTATAGGCAGGGACCCTACTATTGGCACTATTGAGATGCGGACCTCCTGGCGGGGCCCATACTATTGGCACTAATATGGTGTGTACCCCAATATTGGCACTAATAGGGTGCGGACCCCTGGTACAATATGGCACTATTCAGATTTACTTTTTAGCACCCCTATGCATTCATTCTACTAATGTTGTTTGTACTTTTCAGGCTTAAGGGGGGAAGTCATGGTAAGTTTTGTTGTGTTGTTTGTGCCTACCGGCTGGATAGGGCGTTAGGTAGGTTTTTTTGTGTTTCTTCTGTTGGTACTTAGTGTTCTTATGGGGGACGTTTGACATATTAATTGTTCCTTACTTTACTTATATTCGTGATTATGTCTTATTACTTGCGGTTACTATCGAATGTCGTATTTGGTTATAGTATACTAAGATGGAGTTCAGGTACATTTTTGGTCTTAAGAGATAGTTGATTGTTTCGTTATGACAGGTGTACTTAGACTACTTGTTTAGTTCCTGTACATTCTTTCTAGTAGTAGTAGCTAGCATCTGTTCTTCTTGCGTATTTCTGTATTTAGCAACTAGTTTTATATTGCTTACTTATAACTATTGCCCTATTTTACTTTTCTTTCTATTTTCATACTTGTATTTTATTTTAGCCTAGTTGGCCTATGATGCCATTAGGTACCGTGTTTGGTACTCATATTACACTTCTATACTATTTTTATGGAGTAGATATTGGTATGGGTTATCGAAAGCCACGTGATCATGCTAGGTAGATTTTCTGATCTGCTAAGAATGCGGTGAGCTTTGATCTTCGAGCTGATCGTCGCTTCCATGCTTCTATTGCCTGCTCTATTTTTTTCATAGAAGGCCTTGTGTAGTACTATTTCATTGGAGTTGTACTTGTATATATTCTCTTTTGGATACTCCGTTTAGCAGCTCTATATGCCATTGAGACGATTTTTGGGATTTGGTCTTCATATATTTATTTTTTCTTTCGTTGTTGTATATTTTAACTATGTTATACTTGATTGTTATTTGTGAGCATGTATGGCCTATTGCGAGTAGCTATGGGCTGTACAAATAGGCTTGTCTACTGGAGGGTTGTAGATGCCATCATTACAAAAGTTTTGGGTCGTAACAAAGTGGTATTAAAGTCAGGGTTTATCGATCTCTTTGGCATTAGAGTCCTTCTTCGGTACGTTGACGTCCGTATCCAATCTTTAGGAGGCTATGGGGTGGCTTATGAAAGATTTCATCTCTTGATTCTTGTGGTGAGTTAACACTCGCACCATTTTTGAAAACTCACCTTGGCTTCGCTCTTTTACAGATGGTGCCTACCCGTTGTTTTTTTGTATATCGAGACCCTCCCCTAGAAAGTCAGGAGTGGGGAGGGGTGATGTTTATCCGATTTCTACTACTCCATCTACTACAAGGCCGCAGAAAACTTCTGCGCCACCACTATAGTCCGCATCACCTACCGTATTTAGAGATTTGTTATGGCAGATGTTGCAAATGCTAAATGGGGCATCGACAAATAGACCTCAATTTATGCTTTAGGAGTGGTACAGGGTGCACTGTCTCCCCCAGTACTTATAGCCCCAAAAATACCCCTAGAACTACCAACTGTGCCATCTCAGGCTGCTTTTCTATCTACACTGGTACCAACTCCTATTGTACCTGCTTCTGAGGTGTGAAAAACATTAGATCACTTTCTACGAATTTTCCCCTCTAGGTTCTTGAGAGCACAAGGGTAGGATCCCCACAAGTTTTATCATTGTATGTGAGGAGCGTTTGACGACCTTGAAGTTAATGAAGACGTAGATGGCCAATTTCACTTCCTATTTACTTGAGGGTGCTGCTAGTCATTGGTGGGGAGTTTTAGGAGATGGTAGGCCTCTGGGTTCTGCCCCACTGACTTAGGGACAGCTTCGAGAGGCCTTCATTGCTAGTATGCTCCCACGAGTGTACAAAAGAAATTTTTAAGCTTAGTTTGTAGACTTATGCCATGGTTTAATGATCGTTTCTACGTATGAGGCTAAACTTATTAAGGTTTCTCGGCATGCTCGAGATTTGTTTCCTACTAAGAAGGAGCGGATTCGCTACTTTGCAAAAGGCTTGAGGTTGGACCTGCGAGGTCAGGTTGAGTGGATATTAGTATTACAAAGGTCCTTCTTGGATATTGCTGATCATGCCCATAGCATGGAGGCTTTAGCTCACAAGGCCCAAGAGGCAGTAAAAAGAGACAATGTCATTAGGGCAGTTATTAGGGAACTAGAGCAGTATGCAGGGATTTTGGTAGAGGAGGTCAGACCAGCAGATAATATTTGTATTTGTTACAGACTTTTGATTGGGGATTTAGTAGCCATCCTGTCAGAGGACCAGATTTAGGTTCACAAGGCCACGTAGAGGGTCCCCATAGCCAGGCCAGAGATAGGTTTGGTTGTTACGAGTGTGAAGGGGTGGGTCATTATGTCAGGGACTTCCCCAGGGTTTCTAGAGACCATGTTGAGGCACAAGGATAAAAGGAGTCCTTGTTTGTAGCCCACATACCTGAATAGAAGCACTTTTATGGGGGAAAATCAATGAATAAATTGTTTTAATAAAGACTCCTCTTGAAACCCTAGTCTTGCCTCATGAGAGAATATTAGAGAAGAAACCCTCATATGATTTGATTAGCCAAAATTGAATTCAAATAAGTGTTTAGGGTTTATATAGAAAGTAATTTTGAGTCCAAAATGACATGTCATTACATTATTAAAGAGTGGAAAAGACTATAAATCACCTAAGAAAAATAGATTAAAATAGGAAATAGGCTGGTCCCGCAGTCGGTTGACGATCCTTCGACCTGACCCTTGCCTTTGGTCCCTACTATTTCAACTCCACAAAGGAAATTACGGATCTTCATCATGATTCGCGAACTTTGGAATGATCCGTGGGACCCTTCCATACTATGAATTCTTTTTAGTGATTTTAGGTCAAGACCACAGCTCATGTGATAGATCATTGAAGGGAACCACAATCTATTGAAAGTCTCTTGAACTCAAGAAATATTACACCTGGAATGAACTAACACTCGAAGGGTTCCATGGTGGGATTCACATACCATGAAAAAACCATGAAACAAACCAGTTCCATATTTTTGTGAAATTAACAAACTTAGTTTATTTGGCCCACACAATCTCTAAAACAAGTCCAATTGTAACAATATCTCCCCCATGATATCATTCATCCTCAAATGAAGGATTCATCCACAGATAAGGGGAAAAGGACTAAGAAGCTAACAAGATTACTATGTAACTTACCTGTGACGTATGTCCACCAATAAAAATGTTTTTGCTAATAACATAGCCAACATGCATGCAAACTACAACATCTTACCTGAACATCAAAAACTCAGCAAATAGCACATAAATAGACAAAAAGAGACTCATGCACTACTACCTCAACTATCACCAACTCTACTCAACTCATGCATGATAAAACTCAACGGACTCATGCAAGGCTACAGGCTACATGATCATGCACTAACCAATAAATCGCTAAATAATGAGGCTATTACCTCAAGAAGAAGTGGAACTAGAAGGAACTAGATGCCGATATCAACTTATCATGTCAAACTATGCCTCCTATGTAGCTTCCTCAACTGACTGGTTCCTCCAAAGAATCTTGATTGATGCTACCTCTTTGTTTCTCAGTCAGCGAACCTACCAATCAAGAATATAAGCGGATTCCTCTTCATAGGCCAAGCTATTATGAATTTTAAACTTTCTAGAAGCATATTCCACATCCTTATCATGCTAGATCATAACATAAAAATTCCCACTCTCGAGGCATAAAAATACACCAAAAACTCCACAGAACCACGAAGAAAGGTCAACTCTAGAGCTGATGTCAACCTAGGCTTCAACTCCTATAAAATCTTCTCATAAGCATCAGAGCACTCAAACTTCACCTAATTCTGATTCAAATGGATCAAAGGAAAATATATGGTAGAGAAGTCCTAGACAAAATGATAATACCCAGATAGACCCAGAAAACAATAGATATCTAATGGAGAATTTGGTCTAGGCCAATTTCTAACATAACTAATTTTTGGGAGTCTACCCAAATATCCTCGCTAAAGGCAAATGACTAAGCCAAAACTCACACTTAAAACATACATTAAATCCAATGTTCTCTAAGTATCTGAAGAAAAAGTTAAAGATGATCATCATGCTCCTCCTTACTTTTGGAATAAACTAACTTTTTTCAATGAAAACAATCATAAACAGGTCCAAGTAGGGCTTGAAAACCTTGTTCATAAGGTCAATGAGAGCTGCATGACCATTGGTCACACCAAATACATAGCCATGAATTCAAAAGGGCCATAAAGTGTTCGAAACGATGACTTAGAAATATCTGCATCTTTCACCCTAAGTTCATGATATCCAGAACAAAGATCAATCTTAGAAAAGTGTCTAGCACCTTGCAGCTGATCGAACAAGTCATAAATCCTCATAATCGATACTTATTCTTGATTGTAACTTTGTTCATCTTATAGTAATCAATGCACATTTGAAAAGAACCACTTTTCTTATACATGAACAAGACAGGGGCACCCCATGGAGACATATTTGTACGAATAAACCCCTTTTTTAAAAGATCTACTAACTGGTCCTTCAACTCTTTGTGATCAGATGGTGCCATCCTATATGGAAAAATGTAACTAGGCTGAGTTCCTGGAATGATATCTATGCCAAGTCTATTCAACTATCAGGAGGTACTCAGAGTAAATCCTCGAGAAACACATCAATAAAATCTCTGGCTAAGGGAGCTGCCTGGATATCAAGAGTCTTCATCCCAGAATCCTGAATTCAAACAAAATTATAGATACGC
>JBDJHY010151710.1:0-19352 GCA_039654485.1 Withania somnifera
ATACCTATTACTCAAGCGTCGAGATAGCACCATTCGAGGCATTGTATGGTAGGCAGTGTAGGTTGCCTATTGGGTGGTTAGATGGTTTTGAGGCCAGAGTCCAGTCTACATACTTGTTACATAATTTTCTTGATCAGGTTCCATTGATTTAGGATAGGTTGAGGGCAGCCCAAAGTAGGCAGAAGAGCTACGCTGATCGTAGGCTGCGTATCGTAGAATTTGGAGTTGGCAATAGAGTGTTTCTGCAAATATCTCCTATGTGCGGTGTGATGAGATTTGGTAGGCGTGGAAAGCTTAGTCCTTGATATATTGGACCATATAAGATTTTGGAGAGATTTGGTGATGTTTCCTACATGTTGGTCTTACCTCTAATGCTTTCATCTATTCATTTGGTGTTCCATGTTTCTATGTTGCGGTGGTATATTCCCGATGAGTCTCATGTCATTCGGGAGGACTCAGGGCAGCTAGATGAGGATTTATCCTTTGTTGAGGAGCCTGTGAAAATCTTGGCTAAGGATATGAGAAAATTGAAATCTAGGGAGATTCAAGTTGTAAGGTTGCAGTGGAGGAACCTTCCGGTCTAGGAAGCTACTTGGGAGATCGAGAGTGAGATACGGAAGCAATATCTATAGATGTTTGAGGTATTAGGTACATTCTCTTCCTATTTATTTCTTCCTTTTACATGACTTTTAGGGATGAAAGTTCTTTTAGTAGTGGATGTTGTAATGACCCTCATGGTCATTTATGATAAATACACGACGTTTTACATTCTAGAACATTTCAGTAGTTGCCCAAGTCATTTATGACATGTTGGGATTGGTAGATCAAATCCTTGGTGACTCGATTAAGAAATATCTCAAATTGCCTGTTTTAGAGCCTAAATCTAAGTACTCATTGAACAAAGTCGAATTTCCTTCAAGACGATCCCAAAATTAAATTTCGACAGTTTCGTTAGCTTTGGAAGGCTGAACAAAGTCAAGTATGACCATAAGTTTGTGTTTTAGAGTTTTGATTTGCAACCTATGTCGAATTATTGATATTTGTTAAGTTTAAAGCTTAAAGTAGAGCTTGGGTAGTATTTCGATATTAGGAGTGTCGGATCAAAAATCTGACGCTTTCGTCAGCTCTAGAATAATAAATTTAGGCTAGGAAGGGTGTTGGTGTTTCTGGTAGTATGCCTGCTGTGATTTGGAGTACCTTGGTGGAGAAGTGCATTTTTAGCTATCTTTGGTTTGAGGGGTCATTTTACGTAAAATAAACCTCGGATAGTCGTTTCGATGAATCCATTAGATCTGGAATGCCATCTGCATGTTGTTTACATATTTGGTTTATTGAATTTAGACACGAGAAACTCATTTTAGACCTCTCGGAGTTATAAGTTTGAGTTGGTGCAAAAAAATGTAGGCAAAGACTGCCTTAGCGAGGGAGGGGTTGTGCCTGTGACCAGAGGGCCTCCCCAGTGGACCTCGCTACAGCTAGCCAAGAGCCGCCCCAGCGACCCCTGGAGGCGCCCAACAAAATTTGCAACAGTTTTATTTTAACTGGAGCCCTTCACTTCCTCCATTTAAAAAACACAAAACTCGAATTTTCTCTCAAATACCAAGGAATAAACCTGTGGAAAACCATTCTAATATTGAATATAAAGTTCCCAAACAATTCCTTGCATCATTCCTACTTTCGGTAAGTTGTTCTTCTCCTTTTTAATTCATAAATTCTTTAGTTCTTCCATTTATGAACCTCAATTGTTGAAATTGATAAAACCATGCCGTAATCCATATATATCAAGTAATTATTCATTATTTGAATACATATTTCTTCTATTATCAATTATACATCGAAGTTCTAACGTTTAATTCATAAAGATTTAATCTTTAACCCCGTTAAGGTCAAATCTTTCGGGGTTGTTTTGAAGCCCTTCCCGCACGCAAATTGTGCTTAAATTTGGAGCATGAGTTCCTAATGACGTTGGGAACCCTGTAGTGAAGTTTATTTTCCATTCCTTTGACTAGGCCTTGCAAGCTCGTTTTGGGCCCCATTTTACGCCCAGTTCAGAATTTAGTATAAAATATATCGTTAGACTCGTATTAACATATAGAATACTTTGACAAAAGTTTCAGATCATTCGTAGATCATTTGACTTCAGTTGGAGTAAGATTCCTCTACTTGTATTTGATTCCTATTTGAGTAGCTAACTTCCCTTGTTGTGCTATCTGATTCTGTGACCCCATTATCGTATTCTATTATTTACTACTTTTATTATTGTTATGTGCTTAGTGGTCCCTTGAAGCCTACTGGGTACGGGTTGCTTCAGCAGCTTGTACTCATACTACACTTGCACATGTGCAGATCCGAGGAAAGGTTCCCTAGTGATCACAGACCGCTGTTCGTGCAAACTTTATTTTTCTTTAGAGATTCAGGGTGATCTTGGTTCTCGGCTTCTACCTAGTTCTCTTTGGCTTTGACATTTATATTTTATATCTATGTATTTAGGAGACAAAGTTGTATTAGATATTTCAGATTTCCTGTTTTTGTACTTAGTGGTTCATTTGACACTAATACTGGGTTTTGGGGTATTTATTGATTCTTAAACTTCAGCATTTTATTTATCTTCTAATTATTGTACTTGTACTTTCCGCAATTGATATAGTAGTCCTCTGATTTGGCTCCGGACTACCAAGTTGGTTCTACTAATGGTATAGTAGGTGCCATCATGATCCGTAAAATCGGGTCGTGACAGTACTAGTCGTACTTCACACTTATAGAGGGTTAGTAGAACATAATGAAAATGAGCCTCACAATTGCAATATGGTCCATAAGTCGTGAAACTCACCACATAAGTTATACTATTGTCTCGTACCAGGTCACCAACATTACGAAATTTTAGTCTCCAAACCATGAATTAAACCCACGAGTTGTGACATTCATAGTATGATTCATGAATTTAGTCGTGGAAGGCTCCCATCAATTTTCAATCTTTTTTCTTAGGGAAAATTTTGTCATGATCCAAAAATTGGTCGTGATGGCATCTATATTTCCCACGTGATAGGTTAGTAGGGACTAAAAAATAGAATAATAACTCAGAAGTAAAATACAACAAGGGAAATATAGAAGGTTAAAGGCATAATTTCATCTATACCTATAATTCAAAACCCAGTATCCACTCCACACAGGCCTCTAATTCAAAATTCATATAATTAATGGTCTTAAAAATTCTTAAATAAGTAATGATGGTGAAAATAAAGACAAAAAGACATCTAGCGAATTTTGGAAGACAAGCAACTACCTCTAGATATCTCAAATGTGTACCTAGAATGAGAAGAGGGAGGACTCAAGACGACTCCGGCATAGTACCTGCACAAGAGTGCATACTAAGCAAGTGTTATTACATAAACAACAATACTCAGAAGCATCTTCAGCTGGTCCTAGTATAAAGAGATGATGAACAACCCTACAACTAACTATCCTCTAATAACTACAATCTGCACATAGTTTATACACAACAGCCTAGCCAACGATACAATTTTAAATATACAGGAATCCATACAAGTCAAAGATATTCACAGAACTCCACAACACAAGTAATAATATCAGATCAAAAAATCAAATATCATCCCAGATCAAGTATAAAAAATAATATCAATTCATCAACAAATATCAGGTTTTAATGTATCAACGAAACAGACATATCAAATCAAAGACACATTCGATATAAATGTAATGCAATGCAAAAATAATCATAATACATGTCTATCCTATTTGTACGCATGTGATTCTGATAACTATTACATTCAGGATAGATGGTGGAATCAAAAGGACCATACATCATACTAGCATGGTATCTAACCCATTATAATATTACATTGATGTGACACCTGACCTATAATAATATGTATACAATATTATATTAGGATGGTACCCACTCTAAAATAATATTGTACTGGCACGATACCCAATTCAAAATATAATTTAAAATATTATACCGGTGCAGTACCAGATCCACAACAACAACAAAAATCAATCTCACTAAAATTAGCTCAGTACAAGTAATCACAATACAATTTCATCCCAATCCAGTCAAGCCCACGATAATAGGGCAATATGCAATCATAATCAATCCATCATCGGGTGCCTTTTAGTAGATATCAAGTATTACTAATAAAATATCTCAAATATCACGACAAGATGTCACTCTCAATCATTTAAGCTTAATCAAAGCATCTTAGATCAAACTCAATGAGTCAATTCACAACAATAAGCCATGGAATCACATTATCAAATAATTTCTCATTTATACCCGACATGCTTCAGTCTAGTACCTAGATAGGCCTCATTACTTAATACAGAAGGATACCCCCAATATACCCATTGCTCCCAATTACAGGTAATCTAACAAACAAAAACTAAGAACTTTATAAAATGATCATACAACCTCAACTTACCTTGAAAATGAAGAATAATGAATTCTTTTGAGATTTTCCTCTATAACGCCTTTGAATGCACTCAGTCTAGTCATCAACACAATTTACATAAGAAAATACAATAATCAACACCAATATTTTGATATTTCAAAGATTATTCAAAAGTACCTCTCCGAACCCACAAGGATAAAATTAGAATCTTATTACAAAATGCATCACCCAACACTTGGGAAATCTAAAGATCAAGTTTTAGAAAAAATCTGATTCATTTCGTAGTCCAATATCTCAGATTCTATTTTTGATTTCATGGTTAAATAACCATTTTTAGCTTGAAAAACTTTCATATTTAGAAATGAAAATCATCTTAAAGTTGGTGGAAATTGATGAAAAAAGGGTTAAGAATCATTACGTAATTGATATCTTCGAATTAATCTCTAAGTTATTTCTAAATTTGGGTGAGAATTGTTTTTGCAAGAGAAAATATCAAATAGTTTGTAAATTTTAAGCTTAAATCGTCCAAACTCATTGTCCTTTCTCCGTATTCACTAAGAGCCCACCACGATTGCATCCTGACCCTTTAGAACTCACCTACGTTCTTGGTCTATTAAACTCAAGCCGACCAACCTATTTGTTCATCATAATTGCAGACTAAACTTCACTATCATAGACCATGGAAAATCAAACCATTGTAAATGCGAAGGGAATACCGTGAACATGATGAAGGCCACCCTGACTCTATGTAATAGTGTTCTTACCTTGCAAATGTGGAGATGTTCTGGTGACAACTCCAATAATAACAAACAACAAAATGTCACTTAGTCAAGAATGTTTCAAATGGGTTCTTCGGGATTTATTTGAAACCATGTGTAAAAAAATCATATATACAACCATACTAAATTCGATATTTTAGAATCAACGAAACTATTAAAACATGAATCCAAGGTCTCCTTGACCCGATATCCGTTAAGGGTCTATTTTTAAATAAATTTCACCAAAAGGTCAAAATGCTCCCAGGATCCTTGAAAAATAAAGAAGACCTCATTCTAGCAAAAACCACCTCCTAAATCCAGCAAAATCATTGGATTTTGAATCCAAGCATTCTAATCTCAAATATTGACTTAAGTTAACCATTCCTCTTAAACTCCCAACTTATCCAGTAAAACCACTCAAAATCAACATGATAGGGTAAAAACCAAAGGCAAAGGTCCTTTTAGACCAAGTTCCACATTACAGAGCTAATGGATCTGATAGATTTCCAATCTGAGGCTCCAAAATCTAAATGTTGACTAAAGTCAACTATTTCACACTATAAACTTAATAACTGAGAATTCTTCAAAACTTGCTCTTAATTCATTTTTGATCCCGAACCGACAAAAAAACCAAGTTTAGTTTAATACAATACAACTACGAATAAGGTCAAAATAATAGATTTTTTAAAAAAAATGGAAAAATGACATTAAGGATCATTACATCATCCACCACTAAAATCTATGTTCGTCCTTGAACATAAGAAAGAAAAAGTACCTGAAGAGTCAAACAGATGGTGGTACCAACTAAGTATACCAGAATCAACCTCCCTAGCAGTCTCTTCAATCATTTAGTGCCTCCATTGAACCTTTACCAAAGGTATCTCTTTGGTTATTAGCTTCTGAACCTCCCTATCCAATATATCCACGGGCTCCTTCTCAAAGGTAAAATCTCCATACAAAGACATAGAATCCAATTAAATCACATGTGACTCATAGGGAATATTCTTTCGTAGCATAGAAACAAGAACTGGATACATCACTAAAAAACCAGGTGGCAAGGCTAACTTGTAAGACACCTCACCCTTAAGCTCTAGAATCTCAAAGGGGTCAATGAATCTAGTGTTAAGATTTCCCTTCTTCCCAAATCACATAACACCCTTCATGGGAAATACCTTCAAACACACTCGATCACTCTCTATGAATTTCAAATCCCAAACTCTCCTATCAATATAACTCTTCTGCCTACTCTGAGCCGTAAAAAGCCTAGTTCGAATCAAGCTAACCGTATCCATAGACTTTTGTAACAAGTTTATACCCCACAGTCTATCCTCGAAAGCCTCAAATCACTCAATAGGAGATCTACAGCTCTTACCATATATCTCCCAAAAAATCCATCTGAATACTTGAATGCAAATTATTATTATAAGCAAACTCACCAAGTTGAAAGAATCAGTCCCAATGACCTCCAAATTTGATAACATTTTCTTGTAGCATAGCCTATAACACCTGAATAGTTCTCTCAGATTGACCATCAGTATAAGGGTGAAAAAGTGTGCTCATATCTAACTTAATGCCTATCTCGAGCTGTATAGTACTCAAAAGTGCGATGTGAACTATGTACCCCGGTAGGATACAATTATTGTAAGCGAATAATCTGACTGATATAAATTTGAGCTGAATGTTTTGCAATATACCTCACCTGAACTGGAATGAAATGAGCAAACTTAGTCTACTGATCAACAATTACCCAAATAGAGTCTTAACTACCCAAAGTACTAGGAAGGTCAACTATGAAATTCATGTCCATGTGCTCTCATTTCCATTGAGGAATAGGCATCCTCTAAGATATAACACCCAATATCTAGTTTTCAAACTTCACCTGCTAATAGTTCAAACACCTAGAAACAAAATCTACAATACCTTTTTCATGTCATACCACTAATATTGCTGAATCAAATCGTTATATATCTTTTCTTCTCTTGGGTGAATAGAATATCTCGAACTATGGGCCTCCTCCAAAATCAAGTTAAACAAGTCACCAGGCTTAAGGCCACAACTCTTGTCCTTAATAGACAAGACACCCTCAGAATCCAGCATTGCCACTTTGGCCTCGCCCTATAATACTTTATTTGTAATAGTCCTCAAACTAGCATCATCAAACATACATTTATGAATCTGCTCCAACAGAGAAGATCGGGCCTCCAAAAATATAAGAACCTTTCCATCCTCAGAGATCTAAAATTCGACCAAACTGCTGGATAGAATTTGAACGCCTCAAGACAAAAGTCACTCCTCAACTCGTATCAAATCCAACCTACCTATACTTGAGGACTTTCTACCAAGGACATCCACAACTATATCGGTCTCACCAAAGAATACAATAGACTAATGTCATAATCCTTCAGCAACTCTAACCATCGACTCTGCCTCAATCTAAGATCCTTTTGGCTCAAAATATACTACAATCTCTTATGATTGGTGAACAACTCACAATGCATACTGTGAAAACCTTGCAATGCATACTATAGAGATAATTACTCCACAACTTTGGCACAACCAACTCCAAATTTTGACTAGGGTAATTCTTATCATGCATCTTTAACTGCCTCAAATCATAGGACACAACCTTCCCTTTCTGCACTCCACCTGGACCAACTCTAGAATAATCATAATAAATATTAAAGACTTTACCCTCCACGGGGACAGTCAAGATAAGATCAAAAGTAAAAAAAGATTTGAGCTTTTGAAAGCTCTCTCCACACTCATCCAACCACTGAAAGACAACATCTGTCTGAGTCAATCGAATTAATAGAGCTGCAATCAAAGAAAAACCTTGCACAAACCTCCTATAATACTTGGACAAACCTATAAAACTATGAATGTCGATCGGTGAAGTAGGCCTCGAACAATCTATCATAGCTATAATTTTGGCAAATCGGCCATAATTGCCTCCTTGGACACTACATGTCCCAACAATGCCATAGAACTTAGCCAAAACTAGCATTTTGAGAACTTAGCCTATAACTTCTCATCATGCAATCTCTGAAGCATAGACCTCATGTGCAAACATGATTCTTCTTAGTCTTGGAATACACCAAGATATTGATGGACATAATGATGAAGGAATCAAGATATGAGAGAAACACATCATTCATCAACTCTATGAATGGAGACAGTGCATTAGCAAACCCCAGAAACATCACCAAAAACTCATAGTGACCATATTTAGTCCGAAAGGCTGTATTAGAAATACAAGGGCCTAATCCTCAACTAGTGGTATCCAAACCTTAAATCGATCTTAGAAAAGATCACATCACTCTGAAGCTAATCAAACAAGTCATCAATACGAGATGCTGAACATACGCATGGAACAAATGGTACACCCTAAGGTGACATATTTGTATAAACAAAATCCCTGCTAAGCAAGACCTGCAACTAATCTTTAAGTTCCTTCAACTCAAAGGGAGCCATGAAATAAGG
The DNA here is from genome assembly GCA_039654485.1 of Withania somnifera. Lineage (NCBI taxonomy): Eukaryota > Viridiplantae > Streptophyta > Magnoliopsida > Solanales > Solanaceae > Withania > Withania somnifera. The sequence goes on from JBDJHY010151710.1 coordinate 8,648, forward strand.
AGGGATACAAATGGTCTTAGTCCAAATTTATATCAATTTCAAAGTCAATAGCCCTATCCAAAGGAGCCAGGAAGGTCAGTCAAACACTCATCAACAAACTCCTTAGCAATAGAGACATACTCTAAGGAAGGGGAATCAACACTAACATTTTGAGCAAAATCCAAATAATATAAACACCCCTTCTCAACCAACCTTTGATCCTAAAGAAAAAATATTACTCTCTGAGGATACGATCTACTTATACCATTCCACTCTACTCGTAGAACACCATTCATTCATAAGGTAATAGTCTTGGCATGCAATCCAAGAAGCATGATAAGGGGAAATCCAATATGTACTCAAAATAACATCAAAATTAGTTATATCATGGAAAATCAAGTACACCTATGTATCATACCTTGATAAGACAACAGTACGGGATCGTCACACCCCATCCACCACTTAAGAATCACCCATGGAGTAGAAACAGGAAGGGATATAATCAAATCATCAGATAACATATGAATACTTGCAAAAAAAATATACAAACACATATGAATATGTTGACTCTAAATCAAATAATATGACCACGGGTCGATGGTAAACTAGGACAATAGTTGTGATTACTTCATCATTGACGCTGCCTCAGGCCTACCCAAACATGCATAAAGCTAAAACGACCTCCTCTTGACTGAGATGACCGATGAACGACACCCCTATTAGCCTGATGTGCACCTCGGTCTGGATGTGCATCCCCTTTAACCCTGGCTAGAGGGATAGGTGATCTAGTGGGACTATGTGAAGCCTAGGTAACCTGTTGTGTCTCCATCTATACATAATAAGGACAATATCTCATTAAATAACTTTAAGTCCCCACAAAGGTAATAATATCTAGGAACCATAAGCTGGTGCAATGAACCCTGAGAACCTAAATGGCTACCTCGGCCAGTAAACCTTTACTATGATCCATCATAACCCTTATTTTGACTAATAGAACTCTAAATTAACTTGTTGCTATTGAATGTCTACAAAAATGCCTAAAATAGAAAGCGGAGATGGAAATGGCTACCACGATAAAATGAACCCCTGCCTCCAGATGAGACACTAGAAAATTCCCTGATGGATAGAGCTTTTTCCCTTGAGATCCCCAAACCCCTCTCTCTGAAGCTGTTCAAACCATCTGGCAGCTTTAATCACACTCTAAAGAGTATTATCCTCTATTTGGGAGGCCTGGAATGCTGCTGAATGGAGAGGAAAAGTCTACCCATTCATAAATATGGTGATCCTCTCCTTCTTTTCTTGTAATATAGCTACCGCATTCTAAACAAAGCATAGAAGCGGGCCATAAATTCAGTTATCTATATACCCTCCTGAGATATAGACTTGAACTAGTGCCTAAGGCCCTCACACACACTACACAACACAAATTTGTCCATAAAAGCTCTATCTAACATCTCCTAAGTCATAAGAGGAGACCCAATTAGCCTAGAATCAACATGAACATGCCACCACTGCCTTGATGGCCCCATAACTGCAACACAGTATAATCAACCCTCTGACCTGAGCTAATCCAACACTCTGAAGTAACTCATGGCATGTGGACGACAACTTATAGTCTTCTTAATACTTCCCAACCTGAAATTATGGTGGGTATATCTTCCTAAACCTCTTGCATATGCACTGTTAGGCATCAAACATTTATGGTACGACTGCACCCATAGTACCAACCCTTAGTATAGGCATATTATAAACTCTTTTTGAAATTGGTGGTTGATCTACCTTCCCATGAATCACTGGAGGCTACCCTGCCGAAACCTGAACTGATGGTGGCTGACCTACTGGACCATGAACTACTAGAACATCATACTGCTTTGGGGGTCTCCTTCCTGACCCGAGCCTATAAACCCTGCAATGTATCATCTAATGAAAAAATTTCCAAAAAATGTATTGCCCTGAGTACTATATCCTGTAAGAGTTGGGCGGTTATACTCATAAAGAACTTTCTCCTCCTTTCTCTCAGAGGCTTCTCTGGAATGACCTTTGATAGGGGAATCTTCCCTTCCCCTTCCTTTTTCTCTTGCTCGGCCCTACCTCTACCTCAAGGAGATAGCTTAGGAATAGCATGCTCATATCCATTAGCTAAATCCATGTCTTAACCATCTGCCGAAATAGCATGTAAAGACACAAAACATAGAGAACCAATCACTCTAGACGAGAATGAAAGAATGAAAAAATGTTTTTTCTAAAGTTTGATAGCCTCTCGAGGATAAGTAATGTCTCCATACCAATCCACAAGACTTTACCAAACTTGGTTTGTGCACAATGTACTTATGAACCTAGTGCTCTAATACCAACTTATCAAGATCCAAAAAAATTTAATCGTGACGGCACCTATCCTTTTTGCCGTGATTGGTCAGCCAAAACTAGAAATGAATAAACAAATGGAATAATAATGCGGAAGTAAAACAAAATGAAAGAAATCTAGAAGGTTAAAGAGATAATTTCATATTTAACTATAACCTAAAACTCGGTATCCAAAGTACACAAGCCTTTAACTCAAAACTTTATACATAAAATGGTCTTACAAGGTCTTCAAAAAGTATATATGATGAAATAAAGATAAAGAGACATCAAGATACTTTTGGAAGACCAACATCTACCTTAAGATATCTTAAATATGTGCTTAGAGTGAGAAAGAGGGGGACTCAGGATGACTCTAGCACAGTACATGGACAAAAGTGAAGGAAAAACAAGTGTGAGTGCATAAAAATTGTGCTTAGCAGTGTCCTCGACATGTCCTAATGTAAAGAGATGACAAACAACCCTACAACCAACCATCCTCCAATAACTACAACCTGTACATAATTTATATACAGTAGCCCGACCAATAATATAAGTTCAAATATACAAAAATTTATACAAGTCAAAGTTATTAACAAAACTCCACAACTCGAGTAATAATCTCAGATCAAAATATCAAATATCAACCCAAATAAAGTATTAACAATAACTTAATTCATCACCAAATATCAAGTTCCTAAGTATCAATCCCACAGAAAGATCAAATCAAACTCACGATTCAATATAAATGCAATGCAATGCACAAATAGTTGTGATGCATATCTTTCTATTCGTACACACCTGCTTCTGATAACTTTTATTGTTAGGACCAATGCGGGACTCACAAGGCCCCTATACTATACCAACGTGTTACCCAATCCATTATAATATAATGACGACAGGACACTTGGTCAATAATAAAATATGTTAATAATATATCAATGCGGTACTAGATAAAAAATAATATTTATAGTATTGTATGGCACGGTACCCGATTCAAAATCAAATCTATAATACTGTATTGATGCAATACCTGATCCAAAACAATAAAAATAGTAAATCTCAATAGAATTAGCTTAGTACAAGTAATCATAATACAATTTCAACCCAGTTAAGGCATCATCAAAGGGTAATATGCAATCACAATTAAACTATCATCGGGAACCTTTTATTAGATATCAAGTATCACCTATAGAATATCTCAAGTATCACAACAAGATATCACGCTCAATCATTTAATCTTAATCAAATCATCTCATAACAAACTCAATGAATTAATTCACAATAGCAAGCCATGGAATCACATTATCAAATAAGATTTTTAATTTAAGCCTGGAATGTTTGACTCTAGTACCCGGGTGGCCTTGTTATTTAGCCCAAACGGCACCCAAAATATACCTATTGATCCTAATTACAAGTAAATAACAAAAAAGCACTAAACACTTTATAAAAAGACCCTACAACCTCAACTTTCCTTGAAAATGAAGAACAATGATCTCATGGGCTTTTCCTTTTCGCAATGCTTCCGAATGCGTACAGTCTAGTCACAAACACAAATTACATTATAAAATACAACAATCAATACCCAAATTTCGTATTTCAAAGATTATTCAAAATTCCCACCCTAGGCATACAAGGGAAAAACTAGAAGTTTATTACAAAACACGTCACCCAACACTTGAGAAATATGAATATCAAATTTTAACAAAATTTCAATCTATTTCATAATCCAAAATTCCAAATTTCTATTATTTGAGTTCATGGTTAAACCACCATTTTAGCTTGGAAACCTTCAAATTGTGAAGTGAAAATCATCTCAAAATTGATGAACAAGTGTTAAAAATTATTACCTAATAGATATCTTCAAATTAATCTCTTAGTCTTTGCTAAATTTTGAGTGAAACCCATTTTTGCATGAGTAAGTATCAAATAATTTATAAATTTTAAGCTTAAAACGTCCAGAATAGACCCTCCTCCGCGTGTTCAGAGAACCCACTGCTAGGCTGGTTGTGATTGTGGTTCACTAAACTGAAATGGACTAGCCTATTAGTTCATCGCGGTCGCAGACTAAAAATCGTGATCGTAGACCATAAAAAATCAAATCATCACAAATATGAAGGCAATCCTGTAAATGCGATGAAGGCCTCCTTGACTCTCAACGACCATGACCCTGCCGTACAAATGCAAAGAAGTGTTGGTAATAGTACCACCAACAATAAACAAAAATATTTCACTTAGTCAAAACCCAAGAATTCGTTCTAAACACCATGCAAGCAAATCATAAATGCAATCATACTAAATTCAATATTCCATACTCAACCGAACCATTAAAATATAAATTCGAGATCCCCTTGACCCAATATCTATTATGAGTCCATATTTAACTAAATTTCACTAAAATCCAAAATGTCCCTAGGATCTCTATAAAATAAATGAGACCTTAGTCTAGAACAAACACCACCTCTCAAATCAAAATATATCATCAAATTTTGAATCTCAATACTCTAATCTCAAATGGTGACTTAAGTCAACCATTCCTCTTAAACTTCCAGCTTATCTCCTCAAATCACTCAAAATCAACATGATAAGGTAAAAAACCAAAGGCGAAGGTCCTCCTAAACCAAATTCCACATTTCATAGTTAATAAAACTGACAGACTTCTAATTCGAGGCTCAAAACTCTAAATATTAACTAATGTCAACTATTCCATAATTTAAGCTTAAAAATTAAGAATTAATCCAAATGTGCCGTTAATTCCTTTCCATTTCCTAACTAACTAGAAAACTAGATTTAATTTAATATAATGTAAATATGGTAAAGAGAAAAATAGTAGATTTCATGAAAAATGAAAAATTACCTTGAAGGTCATTACAGACTTAGTCATTCCCCCAACCTATATAATGCATATCCTACATCATTTTACTTCTCAAAAGAGGAAACCAAACCCCTAACTCAGGCATTTTCTCTTATTCTTACACTCAGACTTTAGAAACTCAAAATTAAAACAACGACAATTCTCTCCAACTTTAGGCTTAGGGTCCATCTTAATGCTCCAGAACTCAAGGTTATACAAATACATTTTAGTTGAAAGTAATCAAGATCAGGTATGTGAGACATCAAAAAGGGTTTTCTTTCACTCTTGTAATTTTCATCTTAATTTATGAGTCAATTTTTTAGGGTTTTATCCTAATCATTCTTTTCAAGTTAAATTCAGTCTTTTAGGGTATTATGTGCATATAATTCATATTTCTATGACTTTACGTGTCTTTTCATGATTTCATGTTAATTATTATAATATATTTAGATTTATATTTAGGTTTTCATGTTTTAAATCTAATAAATACTCAATTTTAGTAATTATGATGCTTTTAAAAATTAAGCTTGCTTTAATTTTATCCAGAACATGTGTTTATAACATTCATGATTTACAAACTAAAAGAAACCTAGCATGACTATTAGACCCATTTTTCAGTTAAATAAGTAAAAATTTAATAGTTTATGCTTAGTCTTCATGGTCAGTTGGGTACCCATATATTTATTTACTGATCATTATTTGATTTGATATTATGAGCAGTTAGAGTTTCAGTATCAAAAGTATTATATAGCACTGATCAAATTTTGGTTCTAGATAAACCCAATCCAGAACTGTGTCATCGTAGAATATTACACTATATGGATCAGTTAAGTTTAGTGGATCCATGCAAAACCAGGTCCTATACCTTTGACCGAGTATAGTACACCCACCCCAGCTGGAAAGCTGGTTGGACTCTGTGTCTGCTCACACAATTTGTATTGGTTAATAGAAACTCGCATAGTATTTATTAGCTTTAGTCAATTTTATAGATTAGTTTATCAGTTTTACTTTAAAGTATTGAATTTAGTCTTCATTATGCATGATATACTTTAGTTCAGTTATTTGAAAATTATGGATTATTGCATATTGGTTTTACATATTTCTCATTAGCATGTTCAGTACAACTTATGTGTATTATGTTGTATCTTAGATTCCCACATTCTCAATACATTCAAAATGACCATATACTTGTCCATTTTATTGTCTTATAATGTATATTTGAGTATCCCTTCTCACACTCGTGGTTAGATTAGACTTCTACATCCCATTGATTCAGTGGTGAGTCCTCATATTTTTTTAGGAAAATGACTTATTTTGTTTAGGTATTTATTATAGTTTCATTTTAATTCTAAGTATTTATTTTTGCTTAGCTGGGGACTTGTCCCAAGAACTCAATTATCAGTGTTAGAAGGCTCTCGGATAGTAGTTGTAATTGGTCATTCAGTTGTGTTGAGGTTTCAAACTATATAACTTTATAATATCTCAGTAACAGTCTAAATTTTTCTTGTCCATGATTGCATTACTATTTTCTATCAGTTATCAAGTCATATATAATGAATTTCAGATCTAATGGTACACCTGGGACCATTTGTGGTTCTGAGTTCCATGTCGCATCTCGGGTGTAGACTTAGAGAGTGAAAAATTTGGTATTAAAGCACTAGGTTCAAGAGTCCTAGGATGTCTAAAAGTTGGGTTTAGTAGAATTTTTTCATGGGTATGGAGTACATCATACTTATTACGAATAGGCTACTGAACGCTCAAGAAACATTTTATTTATTTCATGTGTTTTCTGTGTGATTGAGTTTATCTCTAATGCTTCCCTCTAATTCATGCTTTTCATATTTCAGATAATGCCTTCATAAAGAACACCTGCATACAGAGTAGTTGGATACCCAAGTCAGCCAAAAACCAGGCACCAGTAGACCCTAAAGCTCAGCCAAATAATATAACAAATGTAAAGTTTAGGAATGTTATTTAGCTGTTGGCACAAGATGTTACAACTCATGAAAATCAGCAAGGAGCAAATCATATAGCTTCTCATATTGCCCTAACTACTACGAGGGTCTGATAGTTCATCAATAGAATCCACTAGAGTTCCATGGGTCTAAGCTGGGAAAGGATCCAGAGAACTTTATTAAAGAGGTTCGCAGAATATATGAAGTTATAAGGGTGATATATGCCAATAGGATTGACCATGCTACGTATTAGCTCAAAGATGTGTCTTTTTATGGGATTATCAATGGAAAAAGAATAGGACGGATGGTTTTACACCTCCATCTGGGGAAAATTCTGAGGATATTTTCTTAGGGCATTTCTTTCCCCAAAAATCAAGAGAAGCTAAGACTTGAGAGTTTCTGAATTTGGATCAAGTCTCCATGAGCGTGGTAGAGTATAACCTAAATTTCACCTAGATGTCATACTATGCTCCCAACAGCGTTTCAAATATGGAAAGTAGAATGAGCATATTTCTATATAGGATATCTCGACATCTAGTGAAGGTAGGTGGAGCAATAATATTGATCGAAGACTTAGACATTGGAAGACAGATGACCCATTTTGAGAAGATTAAGGGAGATAAGACTAAGGTATGGGAATTTTATTGGAATAAGAAAGCAAAGAATGTAAACTATGAGTTAAATAAGCATCATTTTGATAAAGGAAAAGGACCACCTCAACATTAGAATTCTCAAGCACTAGCTCCTTAGTCATCTAGTACCCCAACTCAGACTTCCAAGCCTCAGTCGGATCAATATTTTAAGGCACCATGGTTTCATTCTCAGGAAATACTATAGGAGGGAAGACCTACCCTACTTGCAGTTAGTATGGCAAGAACCACCTTGATAAATACCAGTATGGGAAAAATAGTTGTTTTAAATGTAGTTATATTGGACACAAACTTAAGGATTACCCCTCATCCATACATGGAAAAACTGATAGTCAAACCCAGTCCACTACTTTAGCAGCTCCACTAGGTCACCCGATTTAGCAAGCTACTACTTCTAGCACTGATAGGGTCAGTTCCAAAACTAGTTATATGCTTTTGAGTCCTGCTAGGATCAAAATGATTCTCCAAAAATGGTTATGGGTATGTTACAATTCCATTCATTTTATGTGTATGCAATATTAGATCTACGAGCTACATCATAATTTGTCACTCTATATATTTCTAATAAGTTTGGAGTTAGTCTTGAAAAACTCATAAATTCCTTTTCTATCTACCTAGTCGATCACTCCATCGTAGAAAAGAAAGTCTACATAAATTTTCCAGTTTTGGGAAAGTCATCTCGTCCAATCTTATAGAGCTTGACATGTTGGATTTTGATGTCATCCTTGGTATGAATTGGTTATAGTCCTGCCATGCCTTGGTCAACTGTAGAACCAAAGTAGTCAAGTTCCAATTTTTTATGAGTCATTCCTAGAGTGGAAAGCTAGTAGATACGTCTCTAATAGTTTCTTCATTACATACCTTAAGGTTCAAAAGCTTATTTCTAAATTAAGTATTTATCACACAGTTCAAATTAAGATATCTGAGTCTAAGACCGCCAATCTCTAATAAATTTCATTGGTTAATGAATTTACATCTGTATTGCCCAAAGATCTATTCAAAGTCCCTCCAGATAAGGAGTTTGACTTTGAAATAGACTCTCTTCCAAATACTCAGCCAATATCCATTCTTCTATATAGAATGTCCCTAGTAGAACTCAAAGAACTGAAGGAACAGTTCTAAGGCTAAGACCTTAGATTAGGATACCATCAACTTAAGGTCAGGGAATGTGACATTACAAAGATAACCTTCAGGACCTAGTATTTTATACTAATCAATACTCCTATAGCCTTTACAAACCTCATGAACAGGGTGTTCAAGTAGATGTGGACATGTTTGTGATTATCTTTATAGATAATATTTTAGTTTATTGAAGAATCAAGAAGGAGTATGTTAGTCACTAAAGGATAGTTTTTCAAACCCTTTAGGATAGTCAATTGTATGCAAATTTCTCTAAGTGTGAGTTCTGGTTGAAGTCAATTGCATTTATCGATCATGTGATTTCTAATAAAGGTATTAGGTGGACTTTAAAAAAATTAATCCAGTCAAGAACTCAACTAAATCTACCTCTCCTTCATATATTTAAAAAATATTGGTTTTAGATGGTTGCTAGCAGAGTTTTTTTAGGGATTTTCATACATAACTGACCATTTTACTAGTTCGAGCCAAAAGAAGATCAAATTTCAACGATCTAATAGTTGCGAGAAAATTTTTAAAGAGTTGAAGACTCGACTGACTTATACCCCATTGCTTATCCTTCCATAGTAAATGGAGGGGTTTGTTATTCATTAAGATACCTCTCTAGTTGGAATCAATTTTGTACTGATGCAGAATGGAAAGATGATAGCATATGCCTCTAGACAACCTAAACCTGATAAGAAGAATTACCAAACCCATGAACTTGAGATGGAAGATATGGCGTTCTCATTGAATGTATAGAGATACTACCTACATAGTGGTCATGTTTATGGATTCACTGATCATAGAGCCGATAGTATGCATTCTATCAAAAGGAGATGAATTTTTGTTAGAGGAGGTGTTTTGAGTTATTAAAAAATTATATGAGTTTGTTGTACCATTCAGGAAAGAAGTATGGGGTGGCAGACATATTTTGAAGGTTGTTAATGCGAAACATGGATTATGTTGAAAAAAAATGAAAGAACTGGTTAGCGATTTGTACATACTTGTACATTTGAGCATTCGATTAATTGATGCAGATGATGGTGGATTATTAGTTAGTTTAGAATGCTTTTGAATCATCGTTAGTTGTTGAGATCAAGGAAAACCAATACAGTAATCCAGTATTACACCAACTCAAGGGTGTTGTCCATAAGCAGAAGGTTATCATGTGTTCCAGATAGTGATGGGTTGAGAGAGAATATTTTTTCTAAGGATCATAACTCCAATTACTCAATTCATCCTTATGTCACCAAAATGTATTGAGTCTTGAGAGAATTGGTGGTAAGACATGAATAGGTCCATAAAAGATCTTGTGGCTAAGTGTCCAAAGTATCAGAAAGTCAAAATTGAGCACTAGAGGCCGAGAGGTGTCACAAAGAACTTCGACATTACTGTATAGATGTGAGAGGTGATTAACATGGATTTCATCATTGGCCTACCTTGTACTCGTAACTAACATGATTATACATGGATGATTGTGGACATGATGATAAAATTAGTTTATTAGTTTATTTCTTAGCAGTAAATGCTAATTATTCATGAGAGGATTAGCTCTACCTTTATAACATAGTCAGAATGCATGGTTTCCCACTTTCTATCATTTCAGATAGGGGTACCCATTTTACCTCACAATTTTGGAAGTCTTTCTAGAAAGGGTATATACCCAAATGCACCTCAATATAACTTTTTCCGACAGACAGATGGCTAGACAAAGTGGACCATTCAAAACTTAGAGGACATATTGAGAGACTACATGATTAATTTCAAGGGTGATTAGAAATATCACCTGCCCTTAATTGAGTTTGCCT
>JBDJHY010151721.1:0-12862 GCA_039654485.1 Withania somnifera
TATTTTAGTTATGTGCTCAGTGGGTCCTTGAAACCTACTGAGTACAGGTTGCTTCGGCGGCTTGTACTCATACTACAATTGTCTTTGTGTAGATCTAGGTACAAGTCCCCGACCTTGATTTCCGCACATTGACCGCTCGTTCGTTTTTGGGCCAGTTCAGAGATACAAGGTGAGCTTGGCGTCCAGCTTTGGCTTGGCGTCCAAGCAATAGGACTTCCAGGGAATAGAGCTACCGACCCCAGCAACTCATAAATGACTTGGGGAAGCTAACTAAAGGCTCTAAAAAATAAAATTAGAAAAGGTAAGTAAATGACCACACAGATTATTACAATGACTTAGTAAGGAAAGTACCAACTCAACTATTGTAGACAGTACCGTAGCAGGCTAAAGGTGGCTAGATAACATCTTATAAGCTAGGGGTAGAGGCCAGATGGATAGAGCTCGAGGGAGGAGAGGTGACTAGCATGGAAAGGGTCGCCTATAGTTGTATCCATTCCGTTAACACTAAGGTAAAGGATTTTAATGCAGTTGTGTCCGGTGTGTTACTTGTTTATAGAAAGTTAGTTATCTTTAGCTTTATTTGATCCTGGATCTACCCTATTTTATTTATGTATGCATTTTTCTTCTCAATTAGGTATGTTTTATGAGCCTTTATCTGTACCACTGAGTGTATATGCCACATTAGGCGTAACCTTAGTGGTGGATCAGGTATATAGGTCTTGTGTTGTGACTATTTTACAGTATGACACTAGGGAAAATCTGATTGTGTTAGTTGTACTTGATTTTGATATTATTCTAGGCTTGGAATGGATATCCCTACACTATTTGGTTTTATATTTCTATTATAAGACCATTATCTTGTTTGTGCTAGCATACATTCGGTGGTATGGCACAGGCCCACTAGTCATTTCTCAGTTTGGGCTATATCCCACCTTTAAGCATGTAGGCTTATTTCTTGAAGGTGTATTACTTATTTGGATCATGTTCATGATACAATTTCTAAATCTCCCTCTATTGAGTTTGTATCCTTTGTTTTTGAGTTTGGTGATGTTTTTCCTACTGATTAACCTGGCCACCCACCTAAGAGAGCTATTGATTTTTATATAAATATTGAGTAGGGAAACTAGACCATTTTTATTGCATTATACTGTATGGCCCCAACAGATCTTTGGGATATTAATGTCCAGTTGCAAAATCTACTTGCTAGAGGTTTTATTCATCTTAGTGTATCTCCTTGTTTTTCCTCAATTTTGTTTGTTAATAAGAAGGATAGAACTTTATAGATATGTATTGGCCATAGGATGATGAAAATGTAACTATTAATAATAGGTTTCCCCTGTGACATTTCAATGACTCATTTGACCAGATATAGCATGCCATTGTGTTCTCTAAGATTAATCTCAGATTGAGGTATCATCAGTTGAGGATTCATGCTTAAATATTCAAAAGACACCTTTATGGCCCAAATATAGGCATTATGAGTTCTTGGTTATGTCATTTAGGTTGACTCATGACCTCATAAATTTTATGGACTTTATGACTCGGGTTTTCATACCCTACTTGGATTCATTCGTTATTATTTTCATAGATGATATCCTGGTGTACTCGCAGAGTTGAGAGGATCACGAAGAGAACTTAAGGAGCACTGAGACTATTTATGTCAAGTTCTTTAAGTACGATTTTTGGCTAGATTCCCTTGCATTCTTTGTCCATGTGGTATCTATAGAAAGTATTCGTGTTTATCTATATATGATTGCAACAATTCGTGATTAGACTAAACCTACCACTTCTACCCAGGTTTGAAGTTTTTTTGTTGGCTGGGTACTAATGATTGTTTATTCAAGGTTTTTCTTCTATTGTAGCTCCTTTTACTAGCTTAATGAGGAAGTATGTTCTCTTTTAGTGGTTCATGGAGTTTGAGTCTAAATCTTTAAAGCTCAAGGTGTTTCTTACTACTCTACAGTACTTACTTTACCAGTCGAGGGTCACTCATATATACTCCATTATGATGCAAATGGTATTTTTTTGTTGTGTTCTCATGTAGCATGGTCATGTGATTTCTTGTTCTTCTCAACAACTGAAGGATCTCGAGCGCACCTACCCCACTAATGAGTTAGAGTTGGTAGCGATAGTTTTCATGCTTAAGATCTAGAAGTGCTATTTGTATGGCATCCATTGTAGGATTTAACAAACCACAGCAGTTTGCAGTACATCCTGAGTTAGAAGGATCTTAACTCGAGGCATCATCAATAGATTGAGCTCCTAAAGGACTATGACATTAGCAGTCTATATCATCTAGGCAAAGGTAGCATGGTTGTAGATGCCTTGAGACTCAAGGCGATCAGTATAAGTCACCGGGTTTCTAATTAATTTTTAGAGAGACTGTTGTCTTGGGACATTAGGTCCTTAGCTTATATGATGGTTACATTTGATATTTTAGCTTTGGATTGAGTTATACTTCTTGTTAAGTCTAGGTCTACCTTATTCGATCAGATTCAATAGTGCTAGTTTAAGGATGCCTGCCAAGTTAAATTTCGAGCGAAGGAATTAGAGAGTGATTACAATGGGGGTTTTGTGGATTTTGATGGTGTCTTTTAGCTTCATGGCCATATTTTTTTCTGATGGGTTAGTGATTTGAATTAGATTCTTCTGTGTGAGGCCCATTAATCAACATATTACATCCATCTCGATACAAAAAGGATGTATAGAGACTTGCAATAGCACTACTAGTGGAGGAGAATGAGGAGAGATATCTCAGATTTTATATCTCAGTGGCTGAACTACCAGCAGGTGAATTTCAAGCACCAGAGACCTAGAGGTGAGCTGTAGAGACTCTATATTCTTTAGTGTAAGTAGGAACAAATTAATGTGGCCTTAATACAACTCCAGATTCATATGGTGTCATTTTAGGCCTTGTATGCTACGCGTTGCAATCTTCTATTGACTGATTCAGTGGTAGTGATACTCAACCCCGGGTTAAAAAAAATTTGTAGGATATTATTTAGAGGGTTAGAGTTATTCAAGACTGACTACAAACAACGTAGAGTAGGCAAAAGTGATATGTGGATTATATGTTTAGGATTTTATAGTTTAGTGTTGAGAATATGGTATTACTGAACGTGTTGCCCATGAAGGTCATAATGATATTTTATCTACGAGTCAAGCTTATCCCTAGGCTCATTGGCTCTTATGAGATCTTAAAGAAGATTTGTGATATTTCTTATAGACTATCCTTGCCTCTAGATTAAGATGTCATGCATCTAATATTCATGTATCCATGTTTTGTCGGTATGTGCCCTACGAATCTCATGTTCTTCGCTGAGAGTCTGTGCAATTAAATGAGATTTTTCTTATGTTAAGGATCGTGAGGCCATTATTGATAAATATGTGAGACGATTCAGGTCACTGAAGTTCCCAATTGTGAGGGTTTGTTAGGTGTGTCATCCTATCGAGGAGGCTACTTGGCAGATAGATAGAGGTATGCAAGCCCAGTATCCTCATATGTTGAGCCTTTAGGTATTTCCTCTTCCTTGACTTTGGTCGATGAAAGTCCTTTTTAATGGTGGATGTTCGAATAACCCTCATGGTTATTTTCTTGCTTTTTTTATTTTCTATGTTTAGACACATTTGGCAGCTTTCCAAGTCATTTATGACTTGCTGGACTGGTAGTTCAATTCCCTAGTAGTTTTGTTGCATGTTATCTCAATTTTCGTAGTTTGAAGTTTTAACTTTAGAACTCAAGAGTGAATTGTTAGAAAAAGATCTCAGAATTGAATTTTCATAGTTCTATTAGCTTTGGAAAGCGTACTTTGTTCTAGTTAACCATTGGTTCAGGTCCCATGTTTTTCTGTTCAGTTGAGATAGTTTGCATATATTTAGTTCAGTTGGAGTTGAGTTTTGTCTTATGTCATCTTTTGGTGATTAAAGCATTTGATCAGAATCTGACACTTTTGTCTGCTCTATAATATCGATTTTGGGATAGTAGGGATGTTGGTATACTTTTGAAGTGTCTGGACTCAATTGGGAGGTCTGTGTGTTTTTAAGTTTCCTTGGTTTTGTTGATTCTTTTAAATATGTAATATCATTTCCATGTAGTTTGCATATTTGGTTTTGTAATTTTTTGTTTCTGATTCTATTCCAAGACCCTCGTTCGAGCATTTTCCTTGGCTAAAACAACATTAAGTTTTCTATTAGAGGTGTTGCTACAGCCCTTTCTCTGTGTTTACGAGCAATTGGCTGCACTTGCGGTGGTTGGGGAAATTATTCTTTGTGATTGTGGTCCCTAGATGGTAACTGCAATGTACATAAAAGTGTGGTTTCATGGTCGTTATGGTTTGGAACAATCACAATGCTTTGAAAGGGCCTGAACCTGAGCTAGTCTTCACTACGTTCATGGTGCACCTCCCACTGTCATGCCTCGGAGCTCACCCCTGTGTATGACCGACATCCATAGACACTAAGATGCCCTAGAAACCTCAGAAGAACCACTTGGGTCATGCATAGCTCTACTCACACCACTTAAATGAAGCAGTAACAATAATACTAGAAGTGTAATGGCCTCCTTAAAATAATCAATAAAAAGTCTCAATAAGAGATTAAATAAATTCAAGTCTCAAAACCATACATCTCAGTATGAAAGCCTCTCATATCTAAATAAAGGACTGCTAGCACAAGAGTTTAGTATCTAGTCTCTAACAAATAAAATAATAAATAATAAAGATTATGTCCAAGCTCTAGATTAATAAAAATAAATAACTCCATAATTTTCCCTCGAATCAAGTGAGGACTCACCAATCTTCTAGTCTTTCAACTATCACATCTATCAATTACCACTAATCAGGTAAACTAGTCCATTATAACTATTCATTAGCATCATTATATCTCATCTTATTGATTTAAGCATAAACATTAATACTTCCTTTCAACTGGGGACAAAGCCAAAACTGTTCAAGTTAAACATGTTCATTACTTCTCTTTTAACTAGGTTCAATTAGCTAAAATAATCAATTTAGACATGCTCCAATTTCATGAACAACATCCTGTAAAAAGTCAAGTAATTATGACACTTCAACCCTCATATAAAATTTTAAGAATAAATCTTGAAAAATATCATCAATTCTCACCTCAAAGCATCTTCCTTTATTATACCTCAACTATGAAATATGATAACTCATGAGGATTTTCATAATTAAATAATCATTGTGAAAACATCATTATTCTAACTCAAAAACATCAGGCAAATCAGTGCTTCAGGGAATCATAGTTAATAAAAATTAAACAAGAACCCTTGCATGCTTCTACATCTTCAAAACCTTATTTATAAAAGGGTTTTGGGGAACAATGATTAAAGTAGTCCTTTTTGAAATCCAAGGTACCTGATTCGGATCAATTTTATGGTGAAAAATCAAGTACCAAGCTATTATAATGAAACCCCAAGGAAAAACCCTAGTTCTTTCCTCTTTGAAGAAGCAGGAACAAAACACTAGATTCAATCTTGATTTGATAAAATGATTTATGAATAAAGTGTTTAGGTTATTTATATTATTATGTTAGAGGAAAAAAATTCATGGGTTTAGACAAAAAAGTTAAAGGAAATACCCAAAATGACCCTACATAAATGAACTAGCAAAGTGGCCAGAAATACTCCACGAATTATGGAGTAAAACTTCACAGCTCATGGTGTGAACCTACACGAGTCTTAGAGTCACTAGAAACTTCCCCTATTTACCAATATAAGGTCCATGAGTCTTGGTCCTCAACTCTGTGGATCGTGGTCTTGGTTTCGTACCCCAAAGAAAAAAAAGTTAAGTTATTTGCTTTTATATAATGATTTGACAGTATGGGTCGTGGTTGGGTCTCGTGGACGCTTAACAGTGAAATAGGAAGTTTCTGTACTAACTCTATGAGAGTTAATACAAGTCGTGTTCTTGAAACCACAAGTCATACTATTGAAGTCCAGGACTCGTGAAGTGACTTCATTGCAAGACGGAATTTAGTAAAAGAGCCATAACGTTTTACTCCGAACTCCAAATGACACGTGATTTGTTGTGTTGGAACTATACTCAGGGAAATTTTTGTGGATAGGTAATGGATCCCTTAACTCATTATATAGAAAAATAGATGATCATTTAAATTTGACTCAAGAATGAAGTAACATCAAACTAAGAAAATTTGAAAGGGCCTTGAACTCAACTTTGGGGTTATGAGTTATTATAACCTCAAATCACTTAAAACACTCATAAAAACTTATTTTAGGTTATTACCACCAATTAAGAAGATTTAAGGTGTTATAACCATGATGCAAGTCCGGTCCGAGTGAATCCTGCGCGGTTGCATAAGTTTGGTCGCGATCGTGGTGTGTGGAAAACAAGTCTATATAAGACTCTTTCCAACCTTCTTATTAACTATTCTTCCAAACTTCCTTCACTCCAAAATCTACATCTTGAGCTAATTGAGGTAGGATTTGACATGAAATTATTGGGCATTAATCGTTGAAGTTTTGGAAGCTTTGTGGATGCTTTTACTCTCATTTCAGCTCCGTTTCATGTCAATTTCCACATTTAGTTTCATTTATTTTTCCTATGTTTACATAAACTTTGGTTGGCCAATTGGGTACTCATTTGAGGTATATTTGATCTCAAATTTGAACCATCTGTTCCCAAGCCAAGTTCCACCTCCCATTTTTTGTAGTGTTATTTTTCATGTTGGGGGCCTACATGCCCGTTTAGGCTCGATTTGACCTAAGTTTGCATTTATAAATATTGATCTCATTCTTCTATTTTTAACCCAAGCCAAGGTCTACCCCATGTTCTTCTCTTTTTAACCCCTAGAATATGAATTTTCCAGTTTCGATCCATTTTGGGTGGTTTTGAGGAGGTGCGAGCCTCTCTCTGCAATCTCGAGATTTTTTGCAGCTGCCTAGGTAGGTTACAACTTTAATCTTTAGACTGTGCTTATATAGAGTTTATATTATGATTGGAAAGTTGTTAGGATGGGTTGTTAGGTTGGTTTCTTACCTGTTGTTGTTAGTGATTTAATCACTTTATTTATGACCTTATATGGGGATATAGTTATTCCTGATCTGTTATAGCATTGTTTCTACCTGTTGCAGGTATACATTGGACCTTTGAGTTAGTGGTGGGTCATTGTATATTCTTTGTGTTAGTTGTGTGCTTATCTAGTGTCTTTTGGACGATCTTAGTTGTGTCGACAGTATTGTAATGTATTAATAGTTCAGGGTGCGTGCATCTCTGGAATCGGGATCATGATGTAGGTAGTTATAGGTGCAACCCAAAAAATGACTAAGAAATTGACACTTGGTTGGCTAACATGGTATGTTTCAATGACCACGCAGTGGTATGGAGCTATTTTAATAAATGAACTGGCTACGTTTTTAGACTAATATAGATCATGAACTTGGTAATTTAAGGTGGTATGGTCCTAGTGAAAAATGTAGAGGTACAGCCCATTGCTTAGATGTTAAGATGCAGCCTTGGGTGTGGCCCAAAACAAAAGGATCTAAAGGTGTGGTCTCCTAAATTGAGTGGTAATGTCTTATGATATACCTTCCTCACCCCTTTGAATTCATCCTTACTAGGCTCAGTCTTACTCTCTTGAATTAAGTAGGTAAGTCACAGGGTTTCTTTATTTTCTTGCTTGAGCCTATTGATTAGATGAGGGGCCAGGTATCTTATGCATATTTCTTTTATTCACTGTATATTTTCACATCCAGGTCCTTATGTTGTTGTTTTTCTTACTTTTATGTTGTTTATGCTTTGTTAAGGGGTTGTATATTTTCTACATTGTTATCTTTTTTATACTCTATTGAAGTAGATACTTTTTTTGTTTATTCTAGGTTTTGGGAAGGTTTTGTGTATGTATTGTTGTTTATTATTTTTATCTTTCACTTTTTGATGGTTTTGATAGTTTGGTCGGCCTATTACTAGTTGCTCCAAGGCGTGAGGTAAGCTGGCCTATAGGTGGGACCGTAGGCACCATCATGACCCAATTTTGGGTCGTGACATTTAATTTTTTTCTCAAGGGTATATTCATAATTTCCCCCACCCCCTGACACATTATTCATCCATTTCAAGTCTACAAAAGGGTATTTATTCAATTATTTGGATACTTTCTTCCTTATTACCAATACTTAGAATAATTTCTCAGCAAAAAAGAAGACAAAGGGTCTATCTAAATAGTAAACTCAGTTTCTCACCTAGGGTTTTCAAGTCTAGCATCTCCACTAAGAATTTGTGCAAGAAATCTTCTCCAGTTCAAGTATTGTTGGTATTGATGAAGGTTCTTTCCACCTTAATGCCCAAAACCCCTTACTATTAAGAATTATATTAATTATTTTAGTCAAGGGTTCAATCCCAAATTTTATGAATTTCTATTTGTTTACTGCTGTAAGTTATTTATGATATTTAACAATAAAATCGTGATTATTTTCATGCTTATCCATCATACATGTGATTTTTATTGTAAGGCATGATTTAACTTCAATTATGCGTATTTTATGGTTGATGCATTACTATTGAAATAATAAACCTCATAATCTCCTAATTATGAATTTTAGACATATTAATTTTTATGAACTACCTGAACTCCTAGCATTTAGCATAGCATGACATGATATTACATAGATCTCCAGCTCAACCAACTATTTCCCGATTAGACATGTCCCCGAGAAAGCCATTAATGGTTAAAATTAGATCAAGCATCCAAACATCCTCCAGGTATGATATTTACATGTATGAGCAAACTTGCATGTTTTGGGATGAGTATTTCGCACTGAGTAAATTGTGCTCTAGATATCCCAAGTTCCAAAATTATGTCGCAAGCATAGGTTTGCCTTTATGGAGTATATAAGGATCCTTATTTCATATTATCTCTCTAACTATATAGGTCAGAGAATCCTCTTTTTAGTATGGAGTTAATATCACTGGACTCCATGTTCCTCATATATGATTTATTTTAGGTTAAGAGAAATTCTCATTGTATGACTTGTGGTTTATAACCTACATACTATATGATTAGATTTTACCCATAATACTTTGAATTTTTGTATGAAAATTATGTTTTAGCTTATACACATGTTTTGAGTCATTGCACAGGTTCTCAATATTTATGAGACATTTTCATGTTTCTATCTCATGTTTACTTTCATGCTCTATATTATTTTACACTTACTTATGTTTATGCTAAGGTCACATACACATTACACATTCAAATATATTAACTGTATTTTTATGTGTCATTATTTAACAGTGTTGATATAGGCCTTCCTCTTTTTCCATGTGGTTACCTTGGATTCTTAATTCGGTTTAAACTTGGTGAGTCCTCATAGATTGAGGAATTGATTTTTGAATTTTCTTATTTTGTTCTTTCTAGTCATTTATGGAGTTATGCAGGGACTTGTCTCAAAAATTCAGTTCATGTTACTAGAGACTTCAGACATCAGTATGTTAAACTTAGTTAGTCCATGGTCCATTTCCCAATTAGTGACAGTTCTTTCTTTGGTTTATGTTATACATGTTGACTTTTACTATTCATATCTCCCATGTCCTATTTATTCTTCATTGTATGTTATAATTTGTAGCTATGTGTATATTCAAGGGCTAGCTTAGGCCCACTTATTGGTTTTGGACGCCATATATCGTCTAGAGTGTATGCTCGAGGAGTGAAAAACTTTGTACCAGAGCAGAAGGTTCAATTTTACTAGAATATATGAAGTCATGTTTAGTAGAGTCTCCTTTATAGGTGTGTAGGATGTCATTCTTATAATGGAGAGGCTACCAGCATTTAAGAAAAACATTCACCTTTTTCATGTCTTCTCTCTTTCTATAGAGTCAAACTATGAATCTTTTTTTTAATTTGTGCTCTACTCTTTCATATTGAAAATGCTGCCTGGTAAAGCCCTTGTATGCTAAGTTGTAGGCCCTAAGGTTCCATACGTTTGTGTAGGAATGCAACCCACCCATCCCCTACCACCCAACCTGAGTAGTATGTGACTACTGAATTCGAGGATGCCATCACATTGTTGACCCATGAAGTCACCACCAAAGTCAACCAGTAGGTTGCATCTGTGCAACTCTAGTTTGAGATACTATGGTCTCTAGAGTCCGAGACTTTTTTTTGCATGAATCCTTTAGAGTTAACTAGTTCTAAAGTATAGGAAGATCCCTATACCTTATTAGATTAGAAGTAAATATTCTTTGTGTGATGTAGATCAAATTAGGCGGAGAGTGTTAAGTTGGAAAATTACTAGCTTAAAGATATGTCTTACCTATAGTTCACTCAGTGGAGGGATTGTAGGAGTCTACATATTATCCATACACCTTTAAAGTACTTATTGAAGACTTTTCAGATAGATTCTTCTACAAGGATCTTAAAGAAGAAACAATTGAGGAATTCATGAATCTTAGTAAAGGTTCCATGTAAGTCTGTGAGAATGGTCTCTGATTCACGTAACTATCTAAATATGTACATGAGATAGTTGTCGATCATAGAACCAGGAGGAGAAAATATATCCATGGAATCAATGACTTTGTTAAGAAGGAGTGCAAGACTGCCATGTTGATTTTAGAAATTAATATCTCCAGACTCATGAGACATGCACATCAGATGGAGGAAGAGAAGATTAAAGAAATCGAGAGGCACAACAAAAGAGAAAGAACAGGTCAGTAGCAGAGTCAATAACACGAGACATGGAGGAGAGGAATTCCTCCTTCTCAGTAGATATTATCTTTTTCAGCTTCTTCATTAGCTAGTGCACCATCTCTGGAACTTGGGACTCATTAGTCCTCAAAAGGAAAGACATTGGGGGATAAGTCTCTGGTTGGTGCACTGGCTAACTTCATGATGCATTCCACTTGCAATTATTGTGGAAACCTCGGGAAAGTGTTTGTATAGACAGGATAACTATTTTTGTTTGTTGGCAAATGAGTGAGAGGTTTAAAGATTTCCCCATGGATAGAAAAAGGAATCGTGGTAGTATCCAAGCTCAGTCATCAGTGTCTATTCTATTCCACCCTACTTTTTCTACTGATGGAAGTCAGCGCTACAACCAGTTATATACACTTGGGTCCCACTAGGACAAAGAGGAGTAATCCTTCGTCAATACTATATTGCGAGTTTTCTCTATTTACTACTATGTTTCATTAGATATGGGGGATACAATATAGTTTGTTACGCCTTATATTTCTATAAAATTTAAGGTCATTCTTTAAAAACTTTTTGAGCCTTTTTTCTATGTCTATTCTAGTTGATGTCTCCATAGTAGCAGATAGATTCTATAAGAATTTCCCAGGTTTAGTCCTGCAAAAAATCACCACTACTGATTTAATAGAGTTAGATATGGTGGATTTCCATGTTGTCCTCAACATGGATTGGTTATACTCTTTCTATGCCTCACTTTACTACAGAACAAGAACTGTTCAGTTCTAACTTTTGGGTGAGCCAGTCTTGGAGGGGGAGATGGCGTAATTTGATATCATGGTTGATTGTGTATGCTTGATAAAGATGAGTTAAAAGAGAATAACTTGTCATAGGCTCACATTTTCAGGTTCTCCATCCATCCCATTGCCACCAAAATGTACAGGGACTTGAGAGAAGTTTACTAGTTAAATGGCATGAAGAAGGACTTAGTTGTTTTTAGGGCTAAGTTTCCTAACTTTGAAAGTTAAGCTCCAAAGACTGAAAGGTGTGACTCGATGTTTTGATATTAAGACCTGTAAATGGGAGGTGATTAACATAAACTTCATCAAAAGCCTGCCTCATACTCATAAGCAACATGACTCCATTTAGCAAATAGTATATCATTTAACTAAATAGTTTAACTTTCTAACTGTTAAGACCAGTTATTCCATAGAGTACTATTGTAAGATATACCTCTAGTAGACATTCAGGATGCACAGTGTGCCCTTGTCTATTATTTCAGATAGGGGTACTCAATTTAACTCTTAGTTAATAATTCTTTTTAAAAATTCTAGGGTACCTAGGTTCACCTCAGTATAGCCCTTCACCCAAAGAAAGATGGTCAAGAAGAGTGGACCATCTATACAATGGAGGATATGCTAAGATCATGAGAAATTGATTTCAAGTGTAATTGGGATGACCAATTTTCTTTGATAAAGTTAGCATACAATAACTGCTAGTGTTAGCCCTAGCCCAACTGCATTGTACATTCACCTATGTAAATTTATTGGATATTATGTATGATTAGAGGCATTGTTATTTTAATTGTTTTACTTGTGAAACAAATTAAAATGAGCCCTATCCATGAATTAAAGTTCCATTAAGTAGTCCAGATTGTCTTGGATAGTAAAGCCTTAATCTACGAAAGGAACTTGATTCAAAAAGTCCCTAGTCGGTTATTATAATGGGAATGGTAATGATGAAAGACTAGTATGGCACATCAAGATAAGTTTTACTTTACGTTTATAGATATAAGATATCAAAGAGGTGTCTATAGTTGCATGTTTGGAATATTGCATTTACACCAATCTGAACATATAAATACTAAGACTCTATTTATTATGCAACTTGCATATGACTCCTTAGAGCTGAAATCACTATGTATTTTAGATTATTTATTGTATACTTTGACTTACGGCTAACAGGACATTAACATGTTACCATGTATGGGTATGCTTGGTTATGCAATGAATCATGCTAAAAGACATGAGTGAAGTGAAGGGATTGTCACTCTCCCGATGGAGATAAGATTTCAAGGATACTTGATTAAGTATGAATAAAAGTGTATGGACATACCCAATTGTAGATGCATAAGTAAGTTATCATCTATTGGAATTGTTTTAGTTCACTTATAGAGCAAGAAAAAGTGATTGAGCATAAGATGCTA
>JBDJHY010151731.1:0-12862 GCA_039654485.1 Withania somnifera
CAGCAAGTTATAAATGACTTGGGGTAACTGTTTAAATGCTATAAGATGCAATACGTCGCGTATTTATCATAAATGACCATGAGGGTTATTACAAAAATATACCCAATAATTTATATAAATACTTTCTACTTTCATGGTGTAATTTGTAATGAAGAATTAAAGAAGAATTTGCATACATATCATACTCAGGTTCGAAAGCAAGATTCATATAGATAAGGGTGTGAGCTTTTGAATTGAAGGACTAGACCATATGAATAGGCTTCTCTCAATCCCTTTGTGAAGTCTCTTATGAATTTGCTTAATTTTCATAGAGATAGCTCAATTGTATGATAAAGAGTATAAACAAGGAACTTTTCTTAAATGTATATATTTCCTCATTTATAGAAGTCGATCTCTCACAACCATAAATAAGATTCTACTGACCCAAATTAGTAAACTTTCTATGACATTTGAACTCTAGGATCTGATACCAAAATTTTCATGATCGAGTCTATACGCTAGATGTAACCGACATTTGGAACAACAAGTTGCCCGAGAAAAAAATTTGGCTTGGAATGAAGTGTAAGACATATACTGAAAGATAATGTGGAAGCTTATATATGGACTGGACTTTTGTAATAATGATAAAATAAAATAAACTCTTCATAATTTAAAAAATTGAGTTATTGGAAAAGTGAACTAAATACAACTATCTGACTGGTCGTCTATGAAACCTCTACTAATAACTGATGAGTTGCTGGAAAAAAAACCCATTTAACTCTATAAAAGTTGAAATTAAAAGAATAAAATAGTCTTGAAAGTAGACATAAATAAATTATCCCTCATATGATGAGTACTCACGAATAGCTGAATGGATTTTACTTAAGCTAACTACATGTGAAAATGTTAAGGCGTATCCGAATCTGCATTGTAAGACAATGTAACACAAGAAAGATAGGTGATCGGTACTTTTAATGTACTTATTATGTAAGATGAGGGGTGAGCAATTCAAAATAATAGACATACTATAATGAAAGTAAAACTGGATAACTAAAGAATTAAATAACAAAATCACACTATTTGAGATCATAAAGTGAATTAAATGTTAAACAAAGAAAGTATGGAAATAAAGTAATGTGAATAAACATATCTTAAAAACATGAGTCTTTATTCCAAAATATTCTTTCTTTAAATTATAAAAAAAAATAATGCTATATAAATGAAATTCATATCTATATCTTAGTTTGAGAAATGACTAAAATTAGACTTTCATAGATGTAGATATAAATCTAAGATTAAATATAATTGAAAACCATAAGGATTTCTGAAACATACATATCTTAAATCATATTATCTGAAATCATAAAATGGTAACATGAAGTAAACTTTAAAAGTACAGTAATGACTTTAGATGGGAGTTTCTTATGATAGATATATATCATATGAGCTCATGATGTCCAACCTACAAACCTAGTTGAGAGACTTTCCCAGTACGTTGTCAGGTTATAGGATTTATCTATCTAAAGATCCTGAAATCAAGCCTTCGTTGTCTAAGTTAGATTCTCCAAACTAATGTGTACCCCTTTCTACAGTGGAAAAAATAGTTTTGGAAATTAGGTTTTACCCCTTAAGTTAGGTGAAAGGATGATTGTCCACTCGGGAAAAATTATTTTTCAAAATATATCAATATTATATATCATTCATATTATAAGTGAAAAATTCACCCTTATCTTGTTCATAAATCATATTACTTTTAGTCTTTGCAACATATCATTTGTATAAGCAATTTATATGTATTGAAGAGAATTAAGGTCCTCTTACTTATAATGTATTGAAGACTACGATGATCGATACAAATCTCACAATGAACATCATAAAGATAGTGGCGCCAAATCTTGAGCGCAAAAATATTGTCTCAAACTCCAAGTCATGAGTGGGGTAGTTGAACTCGTGCATCTTCAGCTTCCTCAAAGCATAAGCGATAACATAACCCTGCTCCATCAGTACACAACTAAGACCAACACTAGAAGCATCATAATATATTGAAAAACTCTAACCCTCAACTATAAAGTTAAAACAAAAAAAAATGTCAAAACAATCTTAAGCCTCTAAAAACAAGCCTCACAATCATCAGAACACTAGAAAGGAACATTTTTTCTAGTTAATCTGGTTAATGGGGCTATGATAGAAGAAAATCTTCAATAAATCTATGGTAATAACTAAAATTCTAAGAAAAAGTACAAACCTCGGTAAGAGTAGTTGGTCTCGTCTAATCACAAATAGTTAAAACCAAAGTCGGATCTATCATAATACCCTCTTTGGACATTATATGTCCATGAAATGTAACTCAATTGAGTTAAAACTCACACTTTGACAACATGGCATAAGTTTAATGATCTCATGAAGTCTGAAGAACAATTCGGAATTGCCTCTCATGATACTCTCTACTCCGTGAATCAACCAAAATATCATCGATGAAAACAACCATGAAGGATTCAAGATAGGGCCTAAAGACAAGGTTCATCATATCCATAAAATTTGTAGGGGTGTTGGTCAACCCAAAAGACATCAGCAGGAACTCTTGATGACAATAGTGCATCCTAAATGTTATCTTATGGATGTACTCCTCTCTAATCATTAATTGACAATAACAAGACCTCAAATAAATCTTAGAAAAGATAGAAGAAACCTGAAGTTGGACAAATAAGTCATTAATCCTACACATGGGATACTTGTTCTTCCATGTCACCCTATTTAGCTACCTTTATCAATACACATAAGAACCATTTTTTTTCTTCACAAATATAATAGGATCACCCCAAGCGAAACACTAGGCTGAATGAATCCCTTATCTACCAATCCTGAAGTTGAGTCTTAAGCTCTCTTAACTCAGGCGGTGCCATAATATAGGGAGCAAGTGAAATGGGTCTGGTTCCCGGCTCTAACTCAATACCAAAATCAATGTCTCATTCAGTTGGTAGGCCAGGGAGATCAGTCTAAAACACATCAAAAACTCACAAATCACAGGTATTGAATCAGGAGATGAAGTGTTACTTCTCTAACATATGCAAGATAAGATAAGAAACCATGTGAGACTAAGAGATTATCCTAAATAAATTAAATGATCCTCAAGGATACGCGACTAGAAAAACCCTGCCATATGACTAGGGATGCACTGGGCAAAGCTAAGGTCACGGTCTTGGCATAAAATCCCATGATCACATAATAATAGGACAACTAGTCCATTCTTAGTATAATATCGAAATCAACCATATCTAGAAAAGTTAAATCATCCAAATTCTCATAATTCCTAAGATTCACAGAAGTAGATCATAAAATACGATCCACTACTAAAGATCACCTACTGGAAGCACACCTGAACAAAATTTCCAACAGTCTCGACAATTGTTTAAAAGATTCCAAAGTTGAACCTTAAATTCTCCCAACACAATGAAAGTCAGATGAAAAAGAGGAGGGAATATAAAGACATATTGCAGAATTACATCTTTATTATTTAACTGTCAACAAGTTAATTTTGAGCACCATAGACCAACTGGTTTGTTATAGTGGCTTTCCATTCTCGAGTAAAAGTGGGAACGAATCGCTATGGATTTCATTTAGGCTTACCATGGAATTCTCGCATCCATGATTTTATTTGGGTTTGTTGATAAGATGACTAAGTCTATGCTCTTCATTCCAGTTCATTCTTCTTATAATGCAGAGAAGTCAACCCATATCTATCATGAGCAGGTTGTTAAATTACATGGTATTCTGATCTCCAGCATATCTGATGTCGGTACTCAATATATGTCTCAGTTTTGGAGATCTATTCAGCATGGTATAGGTACCGAGGTTCATGTCAGCACAACATTTCATCCTTAGACATATAGTCAGTTCGAGAGGACCATTAAGGTATTGGAGAACATATTGTGTTCTTTTGTACTTGATTTTTGTGGTTCTTGGCATCAGCACTTGGATCTGGCAGAGTTTTCTTATAATAATAGCTATCGACCCAATATTCAGATTGCTCCGTCTAGACTTTAGAGTACAAATATATTTCAAGGTACTTTGGATAGAGTTTGTTTGATTTAGGATAGACTACAGGCAACCCAAAATAGATAGAAGAGTTATTAAAGCCACCTCAATTGTGCTTTGGAGTTCATTATTGGTGATTGGGTATTCTTACGGTATCACCTATAAAGGGCATGATGAGGTTTAGAAAAAGGGGAAAGGTTAGCCACTGGTATATTGTCCATCTTGAGATACTTGATCATATTAGTAGTGTTGTATATATGTTAGATTTTCCTATGATGTTTTCTGTTATGCATCCAATTTTTCATGTATCTATGTTGAGAAGGTATATCCCAGACGAGTCGCAAGTGCTTTGATATGATTTTATTTAGGTTGATAAGGGATTTCTATTATTGAGAAGTCAGTGCTTATTTTGTCTAGAAAGTTGAGAAAGTTGAGGTCTAGGAAGATTCCTATGGTTAAGGTTTAGTGGAGGGATCGTTCCATGAAGGAGGCTACTTAGGAAATCAAGAGTGAGTTGAGATCTCAATACCCGCAACTGTTTGTGCCATCAGGTACTTCTTCTTCAGACTTTTAGGGATGAAAGTTCTTTCAGTAGTGGATGTTGTAATGACCCTTACGGTCATTTTTATATTTTTATATTTTCTTATATCTTAGAGCTTTCCTGTAGCGGCCCTAAGTCATTTATGATTTATTGGGACCGGTAGTTGGATTTCCAAGTCAGTTGTTTGGTTTTTATGTCTGTTATCTTGTTTTAGAGCCCTATCTGTTGAAATTATTGACTTCAATCAACATTCTATGAAAACAAACTCTAAATTGAATTTTGATAGTTTCTAAGCTCCAGAACGTGGATTTTAGTTTGGAAAAACTCTTGGTTCGTGTACGGATACCTTGGTTTTTGTTTTATTTGAGTTTGTGTGTTTTAGGCATTTTAGAGTTTAAAAGTTTGACTATGTTTGAATTTTCATGATCGGAGCCTCGGATAAAAAATTTGATTGCTTTATCAGCTCCGAAATGACGAGTTGGGGTTAGGTAAGCTATTCGTTAGGATCTCGGGCCAACCGGGGTCCTTACGGGTACTCAGTTGGAGTGTTTGTAATTTTGACATAGAGTTGAAGGCCAACTCAATCGAGTTCATGACGGACACGGCTTTGCTCTTCTAACGTGTAGAGCAATAGGGCCTGCATCAGGCAGTTGATAAACCAACAAATCATCCCACATTAGAACATAAAAAGGGTGCTCGAAGTTCTTTGAGTACAATGAACACTAATCAACTATGCTACCTGCATGAAAACAACATTCTAGACTTAACGACATAGATGAAATTTTGATCCGAGATTATTTCAACGAAATATTGACTAAAGTCAACTCTATGCTAAAATTACGAACTGTCTAAAACAGTACTCGAAATGATCTCAGTTAGAGAGACACCGAACAAATAAATTACCTAATCCAAATTCAATATTTTTGGAGCTGATGGCACAATTGAATTATCAATTCGAGGCTCTGATCATAAAGTGTCAACCACAGTCAAACTTTGTAACTCCAAAATATCTTAAAACACACAAACTTATATAAAACCACAACCAAGGCTTCCGGACATAAACCAAGAGTCTGTCCAGATAAAAATCTACATTTTGGAGCTAATGGAACTGAAAAAAAAAATCCATTTTGGGTTCGTTTTAGAAAATGTTGACTGAATCCAACGATTTCAACGAATAAAGCTCTAAAAGGGGGAAAGGTACATAATAATAAGACGAACGATCGGGAATCGAACCACCGGTCTTGATGAGTGATAAATGACTTAGGATTTCTAATTAAAAGCTCTAAAATGCGAGAAAATACAAGAATACGAAAATGACCGTAAAAGTAATTATAGCTTTTAACTCAATTTTGTGCTAGAGGTCTCTCATAATATTAATTGACATTCAAAACTTTTCCTATACTTGAAAGACGACCTTAAGACTAAGGTAAAGATAACATTCTTTGAGTTTTGGTCCGACTACATACGAAGAACATTTCAAATATTTGAGGTGTTATAATTTTACATGTATTTTTCATATTTGATCTATTTTATTGATATTTGCTAATATTTATAACCGTTGATGGGTATAATTATGAATATATGTTACGAAAACAACTTTGATTTTATATTTATACTATTGGCAGACCAAACTGTTTTGAGATATCTCAATTAAATAGCAAAAGTTTTTACACATTAAAGTTTTATCTATGTATTAGTTTTTTTAAAAGACATAACTCTCGAGATTGCAATTTTTTGTTTGCTCTCCATCTCAGAAAAGTTTTTCAGCTATTTAGCATTTTTCAAGAACTAGAAGAACTTATCTTCTTCAATTAATCACTATGAACAAGGTTAGTATTCAATCATTCTTGTATACTCATTTTTGTTTAATGAGTTACTTGTATTCTTTGGTTGATTATGTTAAGTTTTCAACAATAATTTATCAAATTTTATTTTCTGCTATGTAAAAGTCTGCTCCAGAGATACATGTAATGCAATGCATGTAACTATCTGAATATGGATTATTTTTTTTATTAGCCAACCATTGGTCGGCGACCAGAGTCTCTCTGAAACTCTTTGTAACCGTCTTCTATTTCTTCGTATATTTTAAATATAAATTAATATGATTAATTCTGATTTCCTGTGAAGCACCTCCTGAGAGTCCATTCTTTCATTAAATAACACACAAAAACAATTATTGGCTGCAAGTAAATTTGGGTTGATTTAATAGATGATTTTTCAAGTATCTTATTTATGAAAGTTATTAAGCTATTTTTTATAATAAAAATTAACTCATTTTTTCCTAAAATTCATGAAACTGAATAAATTAATTTTGTACTCAAAATGTTATCATAAAAAAGTATTATAAGGAAATAAAAAGAGACAATTAATTATATTAGGCAAATATGAATGAGTTTTTTGTTACAAGAAAATTATTTAGTGATTTGCAGTGATATTTAAAGAAAGTTGAATGATGTCTTGATTATAACATAGTTTACTGACGTGTTAGAAAACTTGTACAAAGTTGATTTGTGCGATAACTAGAAGTTGATCAGTAACTATATATATTCGTGAAATTGCTACAAGTAAATCTGCATAGTAATGTCCTACTTCCACCCAGCTGCGACTTTTTCCCTTTTGATGGTTTCCATTAGGTAGGGAGTTACATGTTTCCTTAAGGAAAATATGACCTTTTCTTTCGTTTGATTCAACCAATTATTAAAAAATATGCTAATGACATGAGACAATACACAATAGTGAGTAAGGTTGATGTAAATGGTTACCCGTATTCTGCAATGAATAAGAGGCCTGACTAGCTGACTAATGATCGAAAATTTCTTTGTTTAGAGAAGTTGGAGCAAGTACAGTAGCGTATGTTCGAATTTGATCACTAGTGTCACGACCCGAAAATCGAGAAGTGATGGCGTCTACACCTCACCAATAGATAAGCCTAACTTTGGTCCGGATCGATCAGCGGTAGGCCAATACCTGTAACCCAAAAGAGAATAAAAGAAGGGAAAGAAGAGACAACTCGACAAACCAAACAGAAACACACTTCCCAAAACCTGGTGTCATGACCGATGAGCTACTATAAATATATATAACTAGAACAGGATACAAGTCTACATGACCAAAAGATATATACAAAAGCTATCTTAAGTCCGAAATGGAACAACTCCAACACAAAAGAAGACCAGGAGCAGCAAGGACGCCTGATACTTATCGTATCTCAGGAATAGCACAACTTCATCTGGCTCGATCGTGACCCCGCTGCTGACTGGTGCCCTCATCTGCACCAAAAGGAGGCACAAGTGTAGGGTGAGTACAAAAAATAACGGGTACCCAGTAGGCATAGGCCGATTGAGTAGCAATAAGCATAGACAAGGTAAAAATATGATCAACACAAAAATAGGGCAACAATAAACTAGCATAATCAACTCACAGATAGTCAAACAGTATGCCATTACCTGATCCTCAGTGAAACCACAACCAAATGAAGCAACACACAAGCAATACCAGGTAAATCTCAAAAGTGCATTAAACGGCCAGAATAACCAGAAATTACTGCTAAAAGGGTGCTAAAGAATACCCTAATACCCTATATATTGTCTCCCTCAGTGGCTCATGGCACTGCAGGACCATATATATGTGAACTGGGCCCCACAGGACATAAAAAACATCCACAATAGATCTTTATCTGTATACTTACTCGTCCTTCCTCGTTATACCCCTCCACCTAGGCTACGCAACACTAAGACATCGACGTAGCGACATAGGTCGGAGAGTCTATGGAAGAAATCAATCCCGTGTAAAATCTTTTACAAATGTCAAGTAACGGCAAACTCATCAGGTTGGAATACCAAATCCCAGCCCAAACCTGTAAATATGCATAGCAGGAGAAATAGGTCAAGTCTAGTTTTCCCAAGTCAACCCATAGCCTCACTCTATCAAGTATCACGCAACATTAGAAGAAGATAATAATCATAGTATCACTACTGCAACAACACATATACATAGTGTGCAGATAAGAAGCCTACCTAGGATCGGCCTTTAGGCCACTAAACAACAAACCCGGGACATAACTTGTAAGGCCTAACGATTAGAATAATCCCCTCCCTAACCTTACTATGGTCCAGAGTCGGTGTGAAACACGCAGGTGGGGCTTACGTAAACCAAAGGTGAAGTACCGAGTGATAAGTCTAGGAAGAAAGGTCATAGGACAAAATGGAACAATAACGTGGCTCCAAACTAGTGTCCCAACCCCGAACTAGCAATTTACCAATGTAAATGCTATAGCAATAATCAGTCAATAACATAATAGATCTAGCCTACCTAGCTGCCGAAGAACAATTCTGAAAGCGCGTCCAACGAGTTAAAATCTCCCTACGAATTTCGTATATAAGTAAGATTGCCAATAACATGATCAACAAGTCAAAACAACTAAAACAAGACCCATGTTTCTATATAAATAGCAGGGCCAAAGACTTGACTAAAAACCGAATTCAAAACCCTAATAGTTCAAAAATTAAAAAATAATTATATCAACACAACAAGCACGATGTGGGGAACGTACGGTACAAACTAGGGCTAAAATCTACTAGTAGAATTAAAGATATAAGCCTTAAAACATTTATTTACTATAAAGAATATTGAAATTATAGTAAAAACGAGGGATTTCCGACTAAAAACGTGTGTGATCAAGATACCGAGCTTTATCGAAGCAAAACCATCAAAAATGCCTTCAACTAAAAGATTGAAAGTTGTTGGTTTGAGAGAAACTGAGAACGAATGTTCTTTGCTTTTTCAGAACGAAGAAAATATTACTTAACATTAGAAAGGTATTTTTTTTAGTTTAGCATATAGCACTTAGGATAAGAACAAGGGGGTGGGGCGGTCGCACATTTCGTTAGGACGAATTTTTATTTCCCTGACTTTTAAATAACTGGGTATCATATAAATTAATATAAAATATTTACAATACTTTAAATAAACAAAAATTAATAGAAAATTATTTTAAATAAAACCTACCTATTAAAATAATAAGTCTTCAACATAATTTGGTATGCTAACTCAAAAGAATTATAAGTTAAATTACAATGATTTAGTCAACGGTATCCATCGCAACCGAAAATCCCGCAATCGAAACGGAGTTCAAATTCAACACTCCATATACGAAAATTTTACGTAATTGATATTTTGGACTCAACAGAAGTGACGAAAATGCGAGGTCGTATGAGCTGAGTAGAGCCCGAAGAAGCCTCAAATGACAAGAACTCAAGATACAAAGTTACGAGGGACCCGATCAATCAATGACCTGGGACAACCTCCACTACGCTCTAAAGCACAAAGTGACCAGGAAAACATGAAAAAATGATTCCGAAAGCCATTAAAATCAGTGAGCTTAGCGCCATTGAAAAAGGACATCCAGGGATGGAAGGTCACACAGAAATGGATGGTAATAATATATATAAATCAGCCTCGGAAAGAACTATTAAAGTGTCTCGTACATTGCATCAATTCACGATCTGCGAGGATAGGAAAAGCTGGTTGATTTTAATAATCATTAAGAAGCATTGAATTGTATCCAACTACCAACCAGCTAACACTTCTCCTTATTAAAACAAAATACTCTCAAATATAGACACAGATTCCCCTATATAAGGTCACTCAAGAACCTTTCTCCTCCCACATCCACTTTCACTTTCCAAAGCTAGACTCAGTAGTCATATTTCGAAGAGCCCAAGCTTTCCATATTTGTAACACTACATTAATTCAAAATGGCTAAATTTGTAATTAGCTTAGCAGTGATGATGTGCATAACTTCTATTGTGATGGCGATGTTTGCAGCCCGTGCAGACGCATATGTCACATGTCAAATGGTGGCGACAGACTTATATCCATGCCTTGGCTACGTGAGGGCAGGAGGTGTTATCCCTGCAACGTGCTGCAATGGTATTGTTGAACAATGTGATCAGCTCATT
This sequence comes from Withania somnifera, assembly GCA_039654485.1. Taxonomy (NCBI): domain Eukaryota; kingdom Viridiplantae; phylum Streptophyta; class Magnoliopsida; order Solanales; family Solanaceae; genus Withania; species Withania somnifera. Next base: position 10,516 of record JBDJHY010151731.1, read on the forward strand.
TAAATTAATTTTGAACTCTTAGGGAATTATATACAATTAATAGTTAATTATATTATGTGTCTTACAGGTATTAGGAGCCTTTTCGGTGCTGCAAGTTCCACTCAAGATCGTCAGACTGTATGTAATTGCTTGAAAGCTGCTGCGGGAGCTATCGGTGGCGTAAACCTCAAGCTGGCTGCTGCCCTCCCGGGCAAATGTGGTGTCAATATCCCCTACAAGATCAGCCCATCCATTAACTGCTCCACGTATATATATATATATATCCTTTGATGCATTTCCTTAGCTACTTAATATTTAGTATTTTTACACTATCAAATCATCTTAAATAATACTTTCTTGGTCCCTCTTTGTTTGACAAACTTTGGTCAGGTATGGAGTTCAAGAATATGTAAAAACTTTTAAAATATTTAGTCTAAAATAATTTATAAATATTTATAGGGCTATAAATTATTTCATTAAGAATAAAATAGATATTTTAAAGTTATGTTATTACTAAATATAAAAATGTATCATTCTCTTTTGGACAGACAAAAAAAAAATCATATAAAATGGAATAGAGGAAGTAACTACGACTATTCATAAAAAATAAAATTAGTAACCTAGACAGTAAAGCATCATTGTTGATGCATTTTCCACTTAAAAAAATGGATCTAGCTTTTAATGGTTATTGCCTACGGTATAATTAATAATTTTATGTAAGCTACAAAATTTTTGAAGAGAACTGCACATTCGGCATGTCATGTGAAGTCTATCGGAAAGTTATGCGTCCAATCTGTTACATAGGCAATGCAATACCGTACCGTATAAAAATTGATTCTTAGGATGTTATACAAGTTTCTTAGAATATTGCAGGTTCCGCATATCATGAGATCTATCGAAAAGTTAATTCGTCCACTTTCGTGGGACTCTGCAATAGCGAGCTGACCAGTGTGGTGTAGAAATATCACATACTCTGAATGTAACTAACTACTGTTTAGCGTGCATTCAGACATAGCGAGCAAACCAGGATAGTGTAGAAATGTCACATATGTAATATATATTTTTTCTCTCTATTTGCCACGAATCATGGTAACTGACTTCTAATTTTCATTTTGTTGCTTATAAATATTGCAGGGTGCAGTGAATTTGCTGAAACTCATAATTCTCTGGTAACAGGATGCGTCAAGAAGTCGACATTGTCATTTTCTGATTGAGTTAATAAGATGAATATTTGGATGAATCTTTCAATTTATCGGACATTGTGTGTAATTTCCTGTGCTGGTATTTTGGTTTAGTTCCTTGTGCATGCTAGTTATCTAGCTGCCCATAGTGGTCCTCTTTAATCTAAATATCTAATGAATATGTGTTTTGACGGCCTGCTACTTTTAATAGTAAAATCTTTAATTTTGATGTTTCCACTGTTTTCTCTTACAAAAATATAATAAAAAATAAATAAAAGAATACAAGCAACAATTTTGAATAGCCGGAACAATATGTTTATTTTTGGGTGTGTTTGGTGAGGAGCAAAATATTTTTTTATTTTTTTATGTTTGTTGGTAAAAATATTTTAATATTTTTTTTTTTAATAAAACAAGTTAGTATAAAATCAAAAAAATAACTTTCTTAACTAAAATAAAGAAAACAAATTATAATATCTATACCATTTTCAAAATCTCCAATCCTTTAAACAAAAATCTTACCCAACCCCAACCTCAATCCCCACGTCTCTAACCCCACCCACTCGCATACCAACTCCTGCCATTTTTTTTTTCTAATTTTTCTTTTTAAAATAGTTTCAATTTTTTTTATCCCACCCATTACCAGCCCCCACCCTCCTAAAATAAAATTTGTACCCATCCACTAATCTTGACCTCCCGATTAATGCTTCCCACTACCCCATCTCACCCTGCAATTTGTTTTTAAATTCTAATTTATTTTTAAAAAAAATAATTTCAATTTCTTTTCTTACTCAACCTTTACCATAATACCAACTCCTGAAAGCTATACTTGTCAGCCGGTCCGGGTTGTACCGGGAAACCGGCACGTGGACCGGCCCGGTCTGATTTAGCCATTTTGGTCCGGCACGGCTCGGTCCGGTATTTTTAATCTTTTTAATCTTTTTAATATATATTGTATATATCTTGTATATGTTGTATATATATATATATATAGTATATATCTCGTATATATAGTATATGTAGTATATATATCTTGTATATATAGTGTATGTATAGCATATAATATATCGTTAATATATAGTATATATTGTTAGTTAGTTTATAAATATTTGTTAGTATATAACAAGTTAAGGGGAAAAAGTAATTGTAAATCTGTGAAACTTCAAACGACCATTCCTTTGTGCTTGGAT
>JBDJHY010151741.1:0-12862 GCA_039654485.1 Withania somnifera
GTTTTCTTCCATCTGCTCATATTTTCCTGAAAAGATGCTAATCATATTGGTTAGTAGTATTCCCTCATATTCAATACGAAAACATCATGTATTATGAAATTATTCTCAAAAAAAAGTTAATTAGTACAAGTTATGTGGCTTTACGGCAGGTAAATCTGCCTGTGATCACACAACAAAAAGCATTAGAGGCAAAGCTAGCTTATGCGCAACACTACCAATCTTAGCAAGAATCTAAAATGGTCAATATACATGGGATTAAGCTTTTCTGTATTTTTGAACCATATCACACGCTTCATGGGAGATCTCTAGAAGAATCTATCACTTACACTGAACTCCAAGGCCCGAGATGATGGTCTAAATAACTCTTCTACGTTCCCTGGGCAACCCGAAGTCTATCCTGAATCAGTCGAACTATATCAAGACTTCCTAAAGTAAATCAATACTCTACAATATGGACTCAAACCCATCAAACCACCAATAGGTGAAAAGCACCTCCTACAAAAAAATCCTCAAATGGGGTCATCTAAATACTATAATGATGGATTTTTTCTAAGAAAACTCTGCAAAAGAAAAATATTGATTGAAGAACCGTCATAAATCAAGAACACAAGATCTCAACATATCTTTTATGACTTCAATGGTCCTCACAGACTGATCATCTATTTGGGGATGAAATGATGTACTAAGATGAACCTTAGTACCCCTATCACATTAAACTGCTCTCCAAAACTGAGATCTAACCTAGGTACGGTGATAAGAGATAATAGAAATAGGTATGCCATAATATATAACCACCTCTTAAAGATAAATAAAGGTTAACATCTCCACACGATAAGCTGAATTAATCAGAATAAAATATGCGAACTTAGTCAGTTTGTCACAATAACCCAAATTGAATCATGGCCAGGAGGATTCTAAGGCAAGAAAGAAATGAAATCCATGGTAATCTATTCCCATATCCACTAGGGAATGTAAAGCCTCTGAATCAATCCACCCGGTCTTTAGTGCTCAAACTTGACTGGCTGATAGTTCAAGCACCTAGAAACAAACTCAACGATATCCCTCTTCATACTAGTCTACCAATAAATCTGCCTTAAATAACTATACATCTTTGCTGCACCTGGATGGAATAACGGAACAATGGGCCTTACTAGGAAGAAATTGAATCAAATCATCAACTCTGGCCACACAAATCTAGCCACCAAATCTTAAAACACCATATAATCCCAGTGAAGCCCTACATCAATCGATCACAAATATCAATAAAATTGCATCCTCATACTGACATTGATGGATCTGATCAATCAAAGTAGAACGGGCCTCAACACTAACAAGAATGAGGCTTGAATCTGAAATCTAAAGTCTGACCAATCGGTTAGCCAAAGAATGGACGTCCAAAGCTAACGACCTCTAAAAAACTAACAAAGCTTCCAAGATACCCATATTGACAGCCTTCCGATTCAAGGCATACACAAGCATGTTTTCCTTGCTCGAATGATATAGAAGAGAAATATCATAGTTCTTTAGAAACTTGATCCACCTCCTCTGGAGAGCATTATTATCCCTCTGACTCGTGATGTACTAAAGACTATGATGATTAGTGAAAATCTCACAATGGATTCCATACAAATAGTGGAGCCAAATCCTGAGCGCGAAGACTACCGCCGCCAACTCCAAGCCATGGTTGGGGTAGTTATGCTCATAAACCTTAAGTTTTCGAGAATCATAAGCAATCACACAACCTTCTTGCATCAGAACACAAACAAAGACAATACTGAAATCATTACAATAGATGGAGAAAATCTGATCCTCAACCGGCAATGTCAACATAGGAGAAAAAGTTAAGATTTCCATAAACCTCTGGATGGATGTCTCACAGTCATTAAACCACTAAAAAGGAAAATCCTTTACGGTCAATCTATTTAATGACGCTGCTATGGAAGAGATAAAATCCAACAAGTACAATAAATTTATGCACCTCAGTCGAACTAATCAATCTAGGTTAATCACAAACAATTGCAATCTTAGTTGGATAAAAAATAATACCTTATTTTGACACCACATGTCCAAAAATGTAACTAACTCAAGAAAAATCTCTCACTTTGAGAACTTGGCAAAAATATAATGATCTCTCAAAGTTTGAAGAACAATCCTCAAATGGCGTTCATGATCCTCTCTACTCCTCGATTAATCTATGGTACATCATAAGAAACTCATAATGACCATAAAATATCCTAAATTTTGTCTTAAATACGACCTCAAATAAATTATTAAAAAATGGTTGAACCCTGAAGCTAGTCAAACGAGTCATCAATACGAGGCATATGATATTTATTCTTCACAGTAACACCATTTAGATGCCTATAATCAGTACACATACACATAACTCCATCCTTATTTTTCACAAACAAAATAGAATCAGACCAAGAGTAAACACTAGACCAAATAAAACCCTTATCTAACAAATCTTGAAGCTGAGCCTTGACCTCTCTCAGCTCAACAGGTGCCATATGATAAAGGGAAATATAAATTAATCTCTCATTCAGGTGGTAGGCAGGGAGGTCTATTGGAAGTACATCAAGATACTCACTAACAGTATTTACTGACTTAGGTGGTCACAGAATCAGTACTGACATCTCTAACATATGCAACGTATGTCAAAAAACCACAAGATGTGAAGCAACTAGCCTATGCAACGTTGGTACATGACTATCTAAACCCATCCACACAATTGGGATGCACCGAGCACAAATATGGTCAGGATTTTGGTATAATAATCCATGATTGGCCTATGAGTGGAGCACTAGTACATGCCCAATATCATATCAAAATCAATCATTTCTAGTAATATCAAATTATAACAAGTATAAACATCCCTAATAATCATGGAGTAGGATATGAACACATGATTCACTATTACAAAATTACCTAATGGGATGGAGATAGATAAAAGCATAGATTATGGCTCACTAACAATACTCAAACATGGAGTATAGTAAGATGACATATAGGAGCAAGTAGATCCAAGATCAAACAAAGCTGAAGTTGGCTAATAACACATATAAATAGTACTTGTTGCAACAGACTCAAAGGTATCTACCTCGGGTCTACCTAGCACAACATAAAAATGATGGTGACCTCAACCATAACCACTACTACAACCACTGCCACTACCATGATAAGGAGCACCATGGCTTTGAGCACCACCACCCCTACCTTTAGGTAGCACATTTCTAACTGGATGAGATGGAATAAGAGATGGAACAGTAAATGGCTGAGCTGTAGTTTGAACAATACTAACCTGGGGAAAATCTTTATCCAAATGGCCCATACCACCACAAGTATAATATGATCTCACTAGACTTAACTGGCTAGAGAAATGTAAATAACAAGAATGGCCAGCATAAATTGATGAACCTGAGGCAACACTCCCTTATTTCTGGCCCAAAGGCTGACTCTCATAACCCTAAGGTCCACTACAATAAGTTTGTAGTATGGCATGAACTGGAAGACTAGACTACCCCCATTGATGATGCTAAGGTTGGGTCCTACCTCAAGAACTAAATCCTCGACTATATGCCTCGATCCACTATAGCAAACCTGACGATGTGGACTCTTCATCACTTTAACTCCCTCACTTCGAGTAAGACCCTTACATACAAAATCCAAATAGTCTAAAATGACGACCCAGTAGAAACTAGAACCTCAAGAGACTGATGAATATAAAGATCTAACCCCTAACAAAAAGATAGTCTCTCACCGCCTTAGTAGAAATATGGCTAGCACCATTGGAAGAAGCCCTATGAAACTTTTCCTCATACTCAAAAATCAACATAGAACCCTGCTTAAGTCTCAAAGAATCATCCCACCTATGGTCCTTCTCAGTACGAGGACTATACCTCTGTAAAAAAAAGCCTCAAAAATAAGGCCCAACTAATAGGAGAGGATTTAGTTGATCTAGTATAATAATAAGACCTTCACAACTCCTGGGCGAGTTTGCCCATCTGATATATTATGAATTCAACACAGTGGGACTCAAGAACACTGAGGTTATGTAAACCCTCCTGACATATGGAAATAAACTCTCTCGGGTCCTCACCCGGTAAACCAGAAAACTCGAGGGACTTAACCTAAAAAATTTACCCAATGCCTTTTGATTCGAGTAATACATAGGCGGGTGAGATGGAATAGGGAGAATCATAGATAGAGAGATCACTACAGGTGTTGAAGAAGGATAAATCGATGTTGGAGGACCTGAATCAGATATGCTAAGACAGATAGTGGAACACCTAAACCATAAACACTAGGTGTCAGAGGCACCCCCAAACCATGAGTACTAGAGCTGGTGGCATAACATGATTGAAAGAGATCAGGGATAAAGTATGCACCCTGACTGCTGGCTAACCCAACCTACCCAATAATTGAAGCAAGAACGCACTCGTCTTAAAGCTCAAGACTAGGACTTATATAGGCATAGGAGAGAATGAAACATATTCATGCACTTCTGGTGGATGCCGAATTGAAATAGGCTCATTCTCAATCTCTGTAGCTCTAACTGGTGAAGAACCTCTAGCTACAATACCTATATTAGCACGCGCTCAATATTAGCCCTTATGAGCTCTACTCTTAACCAGTGCTCTAACTAATGGTGCAATAGGTGCATCATCACCTACTGTTGTTGATGATCGTAATACGTGCCATCTGTGGAATGATGAATAAAAACAACTGAGATTTCAAAAGATCAACTATGACTCATGCTTGATATAGAAGTGAATGGAGAAGGAACTACTAAGGATATCCATGTACCCTCTCGAAGATAAGATACGGTTACCTCAGAACCCGAACTACAAGAATCTACTAAACACTAGTTTATGTACCAGGGATATCAACAAACCTAGAGCTCTGATACCAATTTTTCATGACTTGGATTTCTCAGGTCATTAGGGAACCTATATCCCACTGTAGGAGAACCACCAAACAAGAACACAAAGTAAAAATAATAAACTAAAACTAGAAGATAAAAATAATAAACTAAAACTAGAAGATATGATATCTATAAGGGAAGGAGATAAACATAAGTCTCTAATAAATCAAAATAATCCAAAAATCAGATATCAAAATATATAAGCCACTAAAATAAGAGTACAATGTCTGAAATGGAAATACAAAATCTATCTCGAAATAACTAATAAGAAAGCTAAACTATATGCTTTGAATGCCAGAAGTCATGGTCTACCTCAGCGACTAGATCTCAGCATGAATCTCAGATCAGTGTGGAGCATTCTAACTCAGATCTGCAACAGCATATGCAGCGTGTAGTATGTATAACAAAATCAACGGGTACCCAGTAAGCATCATAGGACAACTGGTATTATATAAGAAATAAAATCAATAAATGAACAGATAAGGAATACAAGTCACAGAAGTTAACAAACATAGAAAACAAAGGAGATAGCTAACAGGATATGACAGATAGATATCCTAATTAATTGGCTACTAACAAAGGAGGTTCATGTATAAAAGGAGAGAACATACCTGAATCCATGCTCAACTATCGAGAAAAAATAAACAAGTGAAAGATATGGTTGTATACTGGTAACCTCAATAATAGAAAAGGGGAGAAGGCTACAACAACAAGTATATCCATAAGAAAAAACATGATTGGGAGTCCAGGAGGTGTAACTCTATCCCATAACAGTAAAGAAGAATAGTAAGAAGTAAAAGAGAGTCTCCACGACACCCCGTAATACCAAAAGATACAGACAAGTAAAGCTTACCCGCTAGCATCCCATACTACCAGAAGCTACAAACCAGAAACAAGTGTAGGAAGTAACACATACATGAATGCAAATGGTACCAATATATGTTCAATATAACTATTTATGCTCATCTCTGGTACTCGTGAGTCCGGCAGGTGGAACACCCTTGGAGGGACCTTCCTGTATACCCTAAAGTTATGTCGTATAACCCTTCCTTAGTCATACACATATCGGTATCGGGTTGTCAGGGTCCATGGAAGGCCTCGCCATATACCAACTCAGTAATCATCTTCATTTGAACTGCAATCTAATAATATCAATGTATGCATGAACGATCAGGCTTCCCTAGTTTTTAAATCAGCATGATCTCAAAATAGATGTTCGGGCTTCCTCAAGTCTGAAGATGATATAGATCATCAATGTAGGTCGCTCAAATTTCACAGATGATAAATCAGCATGAATAATCAATTTCTATATCTCGAGCTTCATTGAGTCTAGTAATAACTCTAAAAATTTGTTAAGTCAATATAATCACATTTACTATCGAAAAGTGCTAAAACATATCAAAAATGCCTAATTTAATATCATAATACTTAAAACGGGCCAACAAGGCCATGTAAGGTCTCAAAATCAATAATATCAAGCTCTTTTCCATAAAATAGTGGAAGCCTATGCATGAAACTTAGTTTTTATGATGATATGCTCAACCAACCACAAATAATATCACATGCAAGCCCAATGGATCTACACAGGCTCAAAATCTACAACAAGCATAACCAGCCAAATCAATGTCCTGGACTCACAGACATTCCCAGCTACCCACCATCTATTTTTCAGACTTAGTGGAGACCACTCAGATCCACAGGCTAATTTATGATTAAAATACAACAGCAATATACAATAAAGGACCGACATAAAGAAACGGATAGGGTCAAAGGTATAAACCTGAAATTCTCAAACAAAGAATGTTAATTAGTACTATTATTTCTCATATAAGATAATTTTAAGATCTTAATTCATATCCTACATGTACTCCATACACAAGCTCATAAATACAATTTAAGTATGCCCAAACTTCTCCGAATAACCAAAAATGTGCAAACAAACTCGGACGATCATGAAACTAGAAAAATAATAATAAATATATTAATACGAATCCAACAATACCCATAAATCTATGAAAATATCCCTTCAAAAAAAAGGTATCAAAAATTTTCCCACATCATGGGAAATTGATATCCAAAAAATTATATGCTCAACAATGGTGTTTTGTATGAAAAAAGAAGGAGAAAATAAGCTAAAATTTTAGGGTTTTGAAGTTCAAAATATACTTGGGCAAAGATATTCTGCGAATGTGGTCGGCCACTAAGCTGACCGACAGCGAACATGATGGCTAGGTTGCGAACACGAAGGGGAAATGAGGGCGACCAGTATATCTCAACCCACTACAAACACGGTAGACAATTTGCCAACCCAGAGGTCACCCAACTAGGTTCCGTGTAAATATGGTCTGGTACCATGAACGCGATAAGGACTTAGGCCTACACCACATATCAGCAAAAATATCCATATTGAAAAACTATGAACGATGCTCAAAATGCATTCAGAACCAAATGAACATAAAAAAAAATTCTACCTACATGGAAATGACACTCTGTACTTAAGGCATAGATGAAATTCTAATCCAAGGTCGTTTAGATAAAATATTAACCAAAGTCAACTCTTTTCCAAAATAGCCAACCCTCCAAACGGGTAACTCAAAATGAGCTCGGTTGGCTTAAAGCCTGAATGAATAACTCACCCAACCAAAACTCAATATTGTAAAGCTGATGGCGCAGTCAGATTTTCAATCCCAGACTGCACTTATGAACAATAAAGCACATAAAACATGCAATTTCACACAAACTCCAAATCAAAAGCTCTTGTACTCGAAGAGTCCATCAAGACCAAAATCTATGTTCCAGAGATAATAGAACTTCCAGAATTTAATTTTGAGTTTTTTTCATAGAATATTGAGTAACGTCAATGATTTCAATAAAGAAGGCACAGAAATAGATAAATAGACATAACAACCAAACGAACGATCTGGAAACCCAACCACCAGTTCCTATAAGTCATAAATGACTTAGGGACACTATAGGAAAGCTCTAGAGTGCAAGAAAATATGAAATCACTAAAATGACCAGAAGGTCACTTCAATGTTTTGGTTTGCTTCTGCTTGAGTTCTGCTTATCATTACATTTGATTGACATAGACTTCTGTTTATCCCTGTCTCTTATTTTGTCTTTTTTTTCCTCTTTTAATTTAATATTCATACCTTTTATGCTTGTTGAGTGGTTCTCCATGGTGGTATATAGATGACTCATAACCTGATAAATTGGATCATAATAATACTATTTGAATCACAAGACTCGATTGAGTTTTTCATCTTACCATCTGCCCCTTAGATCAAAGATGATATTCTAAGTCTGAGGACTTCTTTTTTAGGCTAGGCTAAAATCAACCAACAATATGTAGGGTTAGTCAATCACTATATAACTGAATGTTAATCCTTACCTTTAAGGACTTCACCTATAGATACTTAAATTCTTATAGGGAATTCTTTCTAATATAACTATTAACTTTATTTTTGCCTCTTAGGCTATCACTATAAGGTTGCCATTCCTTATATCTCACTAATATCATACAGCCAATTCTCTATCCACTCATTTCAAGCATTCAAAACTTATATCAAGGAGCTCAATATCATCTACCTTACATATAAATCCCTTAACTTAGCTCTTAGGGGAACCATAAAGGAATTGTTATGACACCTGGAATTTAAAAGTGTAGGATACCATGTAATAACATACCCCTCTGATTATGCATCCATCCTTCTAATTCTTTGGGTCCTTTTTCATCTATCAGATGACTTATCCTTCATTCACTTGTTCATCAAAATCTCATATCTTACACTTATAACTTTGCACTGTGACATACCATCAACGTAAGTTCTTATGAACGATATATCAAGCAAACTAGGTCAAATTCTAAAGCTAATATTATCGCTCATCACCTCTATATTATTATTCCTTTCACTATGGTGATCATGTTCAAGCTTAATATTAAATACTAAACATAGGTAGCACATAAAATTTCTCTTAATGCTCAAGGTCTATAAAATCACAAATTTAGGTAAGACTGGTCCTTTAAAAGTCAATAAAAAATCTCATCATAAAGTCTATCTGGTCATAGCCTTCACATCACTTCTTTTTCATAACCTTACTATACTTTATCTATTCCTTTTAACACTTTTTAAAAGCTAAATTCATAACTTATGGATACTATATGATCCTCTCAATGAAAAAAAAAAGCATAACTTAAACGCATCAATACAAGTCCGCTTTGCAAACTGTTAAAAAGGCCAACGACATGGGGGGTCTATTTCTCGCATCCAGTACTTGATCTTTCTAACACAATAACTTGTTATCATAAACTCCTTAATACAAAGATAATCTAATTCTTCGTAACCTATATCTCCTCCTCCACATACCACTTTTTAGTCTATGCAAACAATACTAAACTTTATTTAGTACTTAAGGACATATTATCCCAATATTCACTTAATAAAGAAAAAATTCTAGCTACATACGACAATCAATAACCATTCCAACTTCTGATATCTACACTTATGACTTTATGTTTCTGCCTCTATGATCATTCTACCACACAAGGCTTTGGCTCATAATATCCCAAATAACAGTACCTTTTGGGAAACCATACTACTTAAAAATTCAAATATGTACTTCTCCATTACAGCTTTCATCTACAATAAGGTTAACAGAATGATTCAAAAATATATCTTACTCGTTTTTAACAACATGATTTATATAGATAAAGTATAAGCCTCTGAATCATAAGACTGGATGCACTGATGAACTCTTCTCAAGCCCTAGTACAGACTATGAAGATTATGAGGGTTGTTTCTAATAGAACTATATTGGTATGAATCATATCTTACTGTTTCTACCACCTCGAAGATAAGGCGTAGCAAGAGGAATTAGAGTAGCGCATGAGTCTGCATAAATTTCTTATAGAACCACTCTATTCCATAACCTAGTGTGTGAATGAATGGAAAATATTTTTTACTGTGGCCCCTCATTCATAGAAGTGGAGCCCTCACAACCATAAACAAGATCCTACTGACATAGATTCACAAAATCCCTAGGACACTTGAACTCCACGCTTAGATATCAAGTTTCTCATGCCCCTAAGTCTACATCCTAGATGTAACTCTACTTAGAACCAAGAGTGGCCGCAAGCCAAACCTTGTCTTGTCATAAGATATAAGACGTGAACTAAAATAATGTAGAAGCTAATAAAAGTTCTAGCTTCAATGAGTTTCTAAAAAAATCATAACTGAGACAAAAACTAAATTTTTTTACTATAAGACTGACGATCTACGAAGCCTTTACTATCATAAAAAATGAGTATATGGGACAATTCCCCATCTAACTCTAACTAAAAAATATTGAAAACTCAAATCATGTTTGAAGAATATAAGTAAATCAACAATAGTTCTCAAAATAAATGGATTCACCAAAAATCCTTCTAGAACTAAGATCCAAGCTATCACAAGTGTGAAATTAGGATCCTAATTCTAAATCACATAAAAATATAGGGAAAACAGTATGTAGTGGGTACAAAAAAGGTACTAAGTGTGTATGCTTAAAACATACTAAAAGCTTAATTTCAAATGTAGTAATATTCCTAAGGAAATCATGTCATAATTACAGTGACATGACCAAAATACATAATTATAAGTTGAAACATAAGTCATATATGAAAGTTGTACACTGTTATAATTAATATAAAATTATTAGTTCATGCATCTATAAGTAATTTAAATCATAGAGTCATACTATGGAAAATTATAAAATATAAACATAAATATTTTTTGTGGAAGTTTCTCTTGACCAGTATAAAAAATCACACGAGCTACATAGAGTCTAGTATGATGTCCTCTACATTGAAAATAAGGGGTACAAACTATCCAAAATTAGAACTAAAGCATCTAAGGATCTTGAAAATCATATTGTTTTATCGGTTATGTGTCTCAACTAATTATGACTCCTTTTTATGGTGTCAATATAGTTATGGGACTCCTATTTCAGCCTCGACAAGCAGTTGAAAAACTTCATCCACTCGGAACTAAGTACTCCTCTCAAAACATATCATATAGCTCAATTATATCTGATGGGTAGCATATTTGCTTCCACTTATAATACATTATACTTGAGTGTTGCTTCATATTATATGTTCTAATCCATATCTAGAAACATATAATCTTTGTTAAAAATATATATCTTAAATATTTCATTCATAGTCCATAAATAAACTTTGATGACTAAACTTCCATGCATAAATCTATCTTTATATAAATATTTCGTTCATAAAAATATAGGAGTTCTAAAATCATATGTAGAAATCTAGTTTCATAAAAATTATGTGAATCAAATCATGAAAACTAAATAAGGAAGTAAAAGACCTTGTTAATCTTTGTACTACATGAAAACTTTAAAATATAAATACTCATACGCAAAACATTGAGAGTTAATAGAATCATACATGGATAATAATAGAATATAAAATTGGGTTTTGTAACCTTAACCTTAGAAACATTTTATGAAAATCTTATAAGTTTTTGTTTATGAGAATGAAAGGAAACTCTCATTAAATTCCAAGTCTTTTCTTGAAGATTTTAGGAAGAAATTCTTAATGAAAGCTTGAGACTTGGGAATTTCACTTGAATCCTAGGCTTAACTATCGAGAGAGGTGTTTTCTTGACTTCAAAATTTTAGAGCATAAGAATGAGAAGAATAGGGTAAATAAGAAAAATATACCCCTTTACGATGCACTAAATGATAGAGTTTATCTATGAAAAAAAATTGACCAAAATTCGCCTCCAAAGATAGAGTTGGGAAAAACTCTTCCTAGAATGGAGAAGTAGTGTAAGGCATGCCCCTCCTAGCTGTACGGTATGCCACCCATGAAGAAGGTGGGGCATTTATACCTCTCATGGGTGTTGTTCAATATGAGGGGCTCCATCGGGTACAATGCATGAGCTTATTTAACGTGTAAAAGTCATTTCTATGTATCATCATACCACCTAATGATTTCTACTTGTTATATGGGTGATAAGACTTAATTTTGATTCTCTAAATAGCCTTATAAGAACTAATTTAAGGTGTTACAAATTTGTAACAGCCTAGTCGGCTAATGATATTGTCTTACCTAGGACTAGGTCAATGCGAATTTAAAATGCATCACTAGGATGTAAGGATTGTTCACTTATTACCTATAATCTCTCATGTATTTTGCCGAATTGAGAATTCTTATCTAAAGATACGGTTTTATATACACCCACTCTTGTATATTCAACATTCTCGTTGAGGTTTGCCTCACCGTATCATATTTGTCTAGACTCAAGATTGAGGTTTTTCATCTTTTACTGAGATTCTTCCTAAACGCTGTTTTAACTCTGGCTCACATTGACAAGGCTGATATAAGAGTGGCTCTGTGTAATACCCAAAATTTTTGAACTAAGATTTGTAACTATTCCATATATGTGGCTAGAACTGAGCCCTGTGATTTCTTACTTGAATCTAGGTATTAAAGTCATTTTCTAAGTATAAGAATAGTGTTGGATGTAAATTAAAATTATAAGAAACTCCTAAGTTTCATTCAAAACCTTTTAACCAACTTACTTTTTATTTAGGTTAATAAATGGGTCAATTTTAAATAAAAATATATCCTAAATTATGAGAAGCTATATTTTCCAAAATCTATCAAATTAAAGGTCTTTGGGTCTAGTTTTCATGCTTCAAGCCATTTGTTATTTTGAGTTTGGAGTAAAATGTTATGACTATTTTAGTAAAAATTGTCAGAGTTCCACAAATGGATCCACGAACTATGGAATAAATACAAGATCCGTAGTTTAGAACCATGATCAAGTGGATTAGGTCATAAAAGTAGCCCTGAAACTTTTATTTTCCCCCCATTTTGATGGGAAGATTCTTGATCCACCAACTTAATCCACGGTCTGTCCTATCAATATTGATAGG
>JBDJHY010151752.1:0-12861 GCA_039654485.1 Withania somnifera
CTGTTGTCGTACGATAGTGAGTACAGCTTTTGATACTTATCATATTGACGATTATGGATACATTAATGATACTGTTCCTTGAGGATATTAGTGATACAGTATATTGAGGAGTTGTATGCCCTGAGTTGCCGAGTACAGCTTGATGAGACTATTGATATTAGGCACGAGATGACAGATTTGAGATCCTTGTGGCGTTATGATTTGGGATGTGAGGTCATAATGAAGTTAGAGATTGTATGTGGTGAAATACCTCTATAGACCTTGCCTCAGGGCTACGACTGATAGGGAGGGGGGAGGGTATATGGAAGACGGGGAGATATACTGGAAACATTTGGGTTAGCCTTCCATGGGTTCTGTCTGCTAGACCTATGGGTACCATAGGAGATGCGTATACAAGACTGGTTACTTTATGTATTTGTATTTAATTTTATGCACTTATATTCTTCAGTGTACCCTGGCTGAGATGTAAGGCCTACGGTGGGCATGACTTCTGTGCTTAGCTTATTTATTATATTGTTGCTTTATTGTGTGGTTAAGGTAGTGTATTTCTAAGGCATGTTGCTTATATGGGTTATTGCGTGTGGTACTCTTTATCAGTTTTCCATTATACTTGAGGTTACCGGTATACCGTCCATGTTCTTATCCAGTCTTCTTTAACTCCTGTTTATTGTATTATTATTCATATATACTGTTGCAAGGATTCCAGGTATGTTTTCCTTAATTTCCTGAGATCTTGTTATGTTATTAGCTAGCGATACATGTCTACTTATACTTGATTCTTATTTGAGTAGCTAGCTTCCCTTGTTGTACTATTTGCTTCTGTGACCCCTTTATTGTATTCCATTATTTACTGCTTTCACGACTCGATTTCGAGGATCGTGATGGAACCTACTATACCACCAGTAGGAAAACCAACCCCGTAATCCATAGACGAAGGACTACTATATCAAATACAAAAAGCACAAATTTAGAAAAGTAGTATAAGTGAATAAAGCAAAAGTAATAGAGTCAACATAATATTCCCAAAACCCAATATCAGTGTCAAACGAATCACTAAGTACATAAATAAGAAATCCAACATGTCTAATACAAGTGTGTCTCTGAAATACATAAATACCGAATAGAAATGCCAAAGTTGAAGAGAAGCAAGAAAAAGTCGGACTTAACAATAATAAAAGCAACTATGAAATCTGAAGTAAATCTTCATGGCTATGATACTTTTTTTTGATTCATGTATCGTGCGTACATGTTTGATGGTTTCTTGAAAAACTCACTCATTATCGCCACTTTTTTGCAGATGCCTCATACACGTCTTTCAGCAGCCAGGAAGACAGCTAGAGCACCTGTAGAAGTGCCTACTCCACCCACTACATCTAAGGTTCCACCAGTGCCTACAACACCTGTTGCAGCACCAGCTACAACACCTATTCCAGAACCTGCTGCAGTGCCGTGTCCTGATATTCATAGAATATTGTGTCAGCTACTTAGTGCTTACGGTAGTCCTCCTACAGAGGGAACACAACCAGCAACTCCAGTATTACAACCTATAGTTGTAGCCCCTAAAGTGTAGCCAGTGCCACCTATTGTTCCAGTAGTGACTTTTACACCTATTCAGGTTATACCAATACCAACCATTACTCCTTTTATTGAACAACAGCCGACGATGAAAAAATCAAAAGAGAAGCTCCTGACCAAATTCCTAAGGTTGGATCCCCCCAGATTTATTGGAGTTCCAGGGGAGGATGCCCATGAGTTCATCGCTGAGTGTGAGGAGAGATTGACTAACATGGGTGTATTGTAGACCCATGAGAGCGTTCGTGGTTTATAGGCCAGCAAGTTTATCCTAGCCAACTTGGGCTGAGTTTTTGAGGTGTTTATGAAGAATTTTGTATCCAGGGCTGAGCGAGAGATCCTGAGAGAGGAGTTCAAAAAACTTGAGTAGGGTTCTATGTTTGTTGCTGAGTATGGGGCTAACTTTCATCAGTTTTTAGTAAATGGGGTTGAGTTTATGCCTAGAGAGGTGGAGAGTGTCCACTAGTTTTCTTATGGATTGAGAGATAGGCTCCGACGAGGTGGTAGCATTATTGGTGTCTGATGGTCTTCCATTCCAGGCAGTGGTTGATCATGCAAACTCGATAGAAGCCCTCTATCGTAAGTTGCGTTAATGCAACAAAAAGAGGCAATGATAGTAGAGAGGTTATAGTGGGTCCCGTTTTGAGGGCCTCAGTCAGTTTCATCAGGCACAGGGATAGTCTAGCAAGCCTGTGCAGGTTTCATCTCCATCTCCTACACCGTATTCTCGAGGGGCTGGATTATCGCATAAGGGTAGTCAATCAAATGGGTTCTAGTAGAGGATTGCGATGGAGTGGGCCATGTTATGAGTGTGGCCTTATGGGCCATTATGCTATAGCTTGTACGTTGAAGGGCATTATTCATCCTGCTCCTCAGTCTGTACAACCATTGAGATCAGTGCCTCCGCAGGCTAGAGGTGGGGCACAAAGTGGTTATAGGGGTGGTGGCCAGTCACTACAGCGATTGCCAATTATATGTTGTTCCAACACAACATGACGTTGCGGCCTCGGATGCTGTGATTACAGGTTTGATTTCTGTGTGTTCTATACCTGTATCAACGTTATTTGAACCTGGATCTACTTGTTCATATGTGTCGTCCTATTTTGCACCAAGTCTAGGGTTTCCTAGTGATGTGTTGTCTATGTCAATGTGTGTTGCTACCCCCATACGGGATTTATTAGTAGTGGATCGAGTGATCCAATCGTGTTTGATTTCTGTTGGCAAATTAGACACTTGGGATGACTTAATGTTGATAGATATGGTTGACTTTGATATTATTCTAGGTATGGATTAGTTGTCTCCTCATCATGCGGTTTTGGATTGTTATGCCAATATCGTCACCTTAGCATTAATAGGTATTCTATTCATCCTGGTGCTGCCAAGATGTACCTAGATCTGCGGCAGTTGTATTGGTGGAGTGGGATGAAGAGGGATATTACTGAGTATGTTTCTAAGTATTTAAACTGTCAGCAGGTCAAGTATGAGCATTGACTTGAATTCATAACTTTATCATGTATCATTAGAGGCATGCCATAAGGCTTGAATTCATGACTCTTTGGATAAGATTGAGGATGCTAAGACAAAAAATATTGCTTTATTCTAGTAACTAAGCATAGGCTTGAATCATAATGTTGTACATGGGTATGGAACATAGGCACGATGCTGACATGAAGGACATGAGTAGGTTATCATAATGAATGAAAACTAAGAAATTCAAGAGAATAATAATGGCTTAGTGTCTAACCATATCTTTCCTCTAAGAATCATCAATATTTAGTTCTCAAGACCAAAATTTGCTATCCACTTGCTCATCCCCCATTATATTGAGGCTAACTATTCTAAGTATGAGGATTCTTCTCAAGACTGGGTTATAATCAATCAACTCCACGAGATTAGGCAGACACTATATACATAAATGTTACTTTCCTCCTTAAAGACCACGCCTATAGATACCTAAATTCTTACTACAGATTTTTACTGGGGTAACTATTAACCTTCTTTTCCCTCTAAGATTATCACCATAACGTTATCACACCTTTTAGATCACTAGCATCATATGCACATTCCCTATCCACCCATTTAGAAGGGGTCAACACTTATATCAAGATACTTCACAACATCTACCTTACTCATACCATCTTAACTTATCTCTTAAAGACACCATAAAGAAAAGGGTCATAACATTTTCCCACCTTCCAAGGCTTTCTAATACTAACTTATAATGACACCTAGAAAGTAAAATCCTAGAATTAATAACATATCTCCATCGTACTAACTGAATTCAAACCCTTATGGATAATATAAATCCCTCGAGTAGAACCCGCAAAGCTTAACCTAAATCCACTAATGTCCTTGTATCTTTCTCACATCCTATACTTGATCATCCTAACACAAATACCTTTACATCACAACTCCTTTGCTAGTCTAAATGAAATCTAAGTCATCTCATTCAACAACTCCTCTTCCACAAACCATCATGCAAGCTTTATAAAATGCTTTACACCTTAGTTAATACTTAAGGATATATTATCCCATTATTTAATTAATAACTACATGGCTATAACTACATACCTCAATTAATAACTATGCCTACATTGTTCCATTATTCTTTTGGAAATTCAAACTCCTATCTCTGAGTTATTCTACTACTTATGAGCCATAGCATCCTAAGTCTCTCTACATATAGAGTGACAACACTTGTCGGTTATTCTACTTCCCTCTTACTAGTCTAATATGCCATAAGGTTTAAGGAAGGATTTTGAACATTCCTTTTATTCTATTTCAACATCACAATTCATAGATAAGGATATTAAGCTTTACCAATTCCAGTACCTCAAAGATAAGGCTTAGGTTAAGGAGTTAGATAAATGCTTGAATATACATAAGTTTCTTAGGGGACTGCTTTATTGCACGATTTAAAATAAAACGAAAGGAAACTTTTCTTAATGTCATTAATGAATCATCTATAGAAGTGGTGACCTCACCATCATAAACAAGATCCTATTGACACGACTTTATAGACACCCTAGGACACTTTAACTTTGTGCTCTTATACCAATTTGGCATGCTCTGAGCCTACATCCTAGGTGAACGTGGTGCCTGAAACCACGAATGTCTCCAAGATAACCCTTAGATTTTCATAAAGCATAAAACCTGGATAGAAAAATAATATGAAAGATGATACATGGGCTAAATATCATAACATAAAGAAATAATAAGAAAAATACCGTGATTGATAAATACATTATTTGAAAACTGGATACAACTATTTGAATTAGTAGTCTATGAAGCCTCTACTAATACTGATGAGTAGTTAGGACATACCCTAGACAAACTCTACATAATCCAAAAGAAGTAAAATAAACTGAGAACTCTAAATGCACTTCCCTCTAAGAATAAGGATTCACCATCTACTGACTGGTATCTTCTAGCACTTACTATTTGTGAAGTTGAGAGGAGCACCTGAATCTACTATGTGAATATAGGCATAGAGTATGGGTCAATACTTTTAAAACATAGACAAATATATGTAACATAATACATAACTGAAATCTGCACATAGGAGCATTTAAATATGCATAAGTTGAGACTAACATCATAAATCTGTTAGTGAACTATGAACTGGAACATGTCTGAATTATAGGACTGAGAAGTCAGGAATGCTTTAAATAAGAAAAATCTAGGACTATGAGATCATGAAGACAAGTTACATACATAAAGACAAATACTGGAGAACTAGGAGTTTTATGTAAAACATGTAAAGTCATGTAGAAATTATGCTAATTTGATGATAACTGGGATGAAGTAACTGAGGTAAAATCATGGACTGAGATAAATTCATAAACTGAGATAACTCATAATCAGGGCTAAAATGACTCAATTATATCATGCACTAACAATTTATAGTCATAAATGTTGCGTCCAAATGCACACGCAAGTGTAAGCGATCATACAAGCAATATAGTGGCTCTTGTGAGACGAATGTCGAACCCACAGGGACTTGTATTAACTGTTTAATTGGATTAGACTAATTCTTAACTATTATTTAAGCAGAGAGTTTGCAGAGATATAATTGGAAATGTAATCAAAATAAGAATGATAAAATTAACTAATGGAAAATTAATATAGATAAGAATATATTTTTACTATAATTTAATGAATGAAACGAACTAGGATTATTGATCTTAGACACTTCATGACGTAGAGCCATCTAATTCCTATGTTTTGACTTTGTTTTGAGGGTAATTATATGATTTGTGAGTGTCTTGTTAACAAATGCGCATGAAGCATCACTAACAAATGTGATTAGCCTTTTACAGGTTTATTGGGAACTTGGAGGATGGTAGATCAAGATGGAAAGGAAGTGGGAAGGAGCAGGTGGAAAATGCAGAAAAGTGACCCCTATCACGATAGGGATCAGGACTTGATGGAGTGTCCATCATGATAAGGATCACATCATGATCTCCTGTTCCGTCAGCAAAGGAAGCCTTCTTAAGTCAAAAATAGTAGGGGCAATTTGGTCTTTTCAACCAGGCACCTATATAAACATTAGGAAGACTTTTTTGGGGGGTGTGCAACACTTAGGGAGTGAATACAGCAAGTAGAGAAGATACTCAAGCAACCTAGGTTATCCACACCATTCAATTCTTGTACGTTATTGGTTTAAATGTATTTTCTGAATTAAATATGAGTGTTATTGTCTAAATACTCTTTTTTTGGGGTTATGGTTTGCACACGGTGTATGAAATTGTTTTGATATAAAGTATTTACAGTTTCTTGTCATTGATTGTTCTCATACTCTACAATAATAGTGTTTCTAGTTATTGGCCACCATTAGAAGCAATTCTTGGCTTGTTAGGTTCATTGAATCCAATAATCTTGTGAGTGGAATGTGAGTGTGAGGAGTGATGTTTATTAACTTAATATAGGATTAACAACATAACTAGTAATTGATACATAATCGTGTACTTAGTGCTATGCTTGGTTTAATAAAAACAATAATGCATTTACGATAGTTAACATAGCACATGCCAATCGGAGTAGTTGTTTGCTTAAGTAAATAGTGCCTAGATGACTATCAATCCCTAGACATAACTCCAACCCCTTTATCAACAATTAGAGAAAGAAGTGTCTTTTTCGAAAATCAAGGCTATATATGTTGTGTGCAACGCCATAGCCCTGGAACAGTTGGTTATATCAATATTGCTTGGATTTTTCACCCCAAGTCTCACTCATATATCCATAGTTAATTTAAAATCGTATAAATTACCCAACTCTTATATTGTTCTATTACATTGCATTATTTATTAAGTCCTTCCAAGTATCATTTGGCAGAATTAATTCATAATTCCAAGTCCCTGTGGGTTCGATATTCGACTCGCAAGAGCCACTATATTACTTGTTAGACGATGTACACTTGCGTGTGTGCTGGGAAACCAACAAGTTTTTGGCACCATTGTCGGGGACTTGGTAATTACTTAGCTTATGATTCATGTAAGTGAATTTTTATTGTGCAATTATTAATGGCTTGATCTTAGCACTTTCAATTCTTTTCAGATGTTACTACAGGTAACTCTGCAAGGGACAAAACCTTGGTAGAACCATTTTCTGAGCCATAGATGTTTATTCACACTTAGCGCAGAACAAGGGTAGTCCCTCACGCCGGTTCATAAGTCTAACTGGAGCAACCAAATATTATGGTGCTTGTAGAAATGGAAGCTCCAAGATTGGTACGTAAGGTGGCCATTCCAAAAGCCACAAATGCTACCTTCGTTATTAAGAAGCCTGCACCGGGGGTAGATTTGAGCTCAAGAAAAATATGGTGTAGCTTTTGTACACAAGCGAGCAGTTCACTGGTCTTGCCCATGAGGATCCACAATAGCATATCAAAACCTTTTTGGAGATCAGTGATACTTATATTCCCATGGGAGACTCCCCAAACTATGTGAGGCTCACGCTATTCCCATTCTCATTGTTGGGGGAAGAAAAAAGATGGATATCTGCAAAACCACCAAATTCTATTACTTGTTGGGAGGATTTGGCAAGAAAGTTCTTGAATCGAATCTTCCATCCGGGAAGACAGTGAGGATAAGGAGTGAAATTCTCAGTTTCAGGTAGAGTCCAGGGGAAAATCTATATCAAGCTTGGGAGAGATTCAAAAGATTGCTCCAGAATTTCCCACATCACCAGCAATAAATGAGTGTTGTTGCATACATTTATTGAGGCTCTGGAACCCAGCTCTAAAATATTGCTAGATTCAGAAGCTGGGGGTCAGGCATTAAAGCGCACATATGAGGAGATGTACACCTTGCTGAATAGGATTGCCACGGGTAATCCTAACTGTAATGGGGACATGCCAAGAACTATTGTTAAGAAGGATACTACCAGAGTGATGGAGTTAGATGCAGTTACAACATTATTAGCACAAATCTTATCCCTTCAGAATATGTTTGCAAACCTTTGGGAAACAACAATAGCAGGCTGCAATGAATGTAGTCCAAGTACAGACTCCTAGTTGGTGTGAGACATGTGGGGGTGGTAACCATACATATGATGTATGTGGAACCAACCCTGACTCAGTTATTTTGGTAATGTGTAGAGAGGCCAAGAGAAGTCATACTATGGTTATACCTACAATTAAAGTTGGAGAAACCACCCAAACTTCTCATGGGGTGGTAATCAAAATCAACCATAGCAGCAGGGTCCAAGTCCATATAGAAATCAGCAAGCTAATTAGCAACATGGATAAAAATTCAACCACCAGAACTATGACAATTCACAGAACGAGCAACCTAGCAATAAAATAGAACAGTTGCTGAAGAAATTATTGGGGGGGCAGTCTCGCAACAGTGAGAGACTATCAAGGTTGGAAGAATACTTGAAAAACCATCAATTAGACACAACAGCTGGAAAGAAAGATGGAGCAATTGTCTATGTCGCAAAATAGAAGGCCCTATGGAGGTCTACCTAGCAACAAAGACCAAAACCCAAAACAGTTAAATGTAGTAACAACCAAAAGTGGAGTGTAGTAGGTAACCAGTGGCAACAATCAGGTCACAAATTCGAGCGATACAACAACTAATGTGATACCTCTACCACCACCTTTTCGGTAGAGGCTAAAGAAACAAAAAGAGAAGGAAGGCTTTTAAAAGTTTAAGGAATTATTGGGGCAAGTTCACATCAACTTGCCTTTAGTTGATGTATTGTAGGGAATCCCAAAATATGCCAAATACGAGAAAGACATTGTGGTAAATAAATATCATCTTATCGAGCATGCTACAGTGGCTCTCACTCAAGAGTGCACATCACACAACTAGAACAAGATACCCACAAAGCAAAAGGATCCGAGCAGTTTTACCATCTAAATGACTATTGGCCAGAATCTTACTATACGGGGTTGTGTGATTTAAGTGTGAATATAAATCTTATACCGACTTGCTATTTCAAGAAAATAGGGTTAGATACACCAAACCCCACCACTATTATTTTTCAATCGACAGACAGATCTTTGGTAAGACCTCTTAGCATAGTGGAGGACGTGTTGGTACAGGTGGGATCTTTGATCTTTCCTGTGGATTTTATTATTTTGGACTTTGAGCCTGATTCAAAAGTCCCATTTATTTTGGGGCGTCCATTATTGGCCACGGGGAGAGCATTAATCAATTTGGCAGCAGGGCAACTAACTATGAGGGCCCATGACAAGGTCAAAGAGTTTGATGTATAAAAAGCCCTCAAGTTACTAGCAGTATATGAGGAGTTGTCAGCGGTCACAGTATATGACACAGATCCAAAGGTGATTGTGCCAGTCAGTAGTGATCCTCTTGCAAGGGCACGGAAGGAGATGTCGAAGCTATCAAAATGATCCGATTATTAGACCTCTCTAGAGTCTATATTAAGCATAGTAGGTACCAACCACTTGATAGGTTGTTGGGACCCTCGGTGCTGCCATCTGTTGTAAAAGCTCCCAAAGTAGAGTTAAAGGCTTTGCCCAGCCATCTACGGTATGTTTTCTTGCGTGAACATAAAACTTTGCCCGTGATACTCATAGCTAAATTGTCCGAGGAATGAAGCATTGACAGTATTGAAGAAGAAGAAGAAGGCTATTAGGTGGCATATGTCTGATATCCAGGGCATTAGCCCCGCCTTCTACAAGCATAAAATATTGATGGAGGACAACCACAAACCGAAAGTACAACCACAGTGTAGACTAAATCCACCAATGAAAGAGGTGGTTAGGAAAGAGGTGATCAAGTGGCTAGATGCTGGGATTATTTTTCTCATATCTGACAACAAGTGGGTAAGTCTCGTACAATGTGTCCCTAAAAAAAGGAGGTATGACAGTGGTGATGAATGAGAAGAATGAGCTAGTGTTAACCCGTACAGTTACTAAATGGCGAATATGCATGGACTACCATGAGCTAAATGAGGTGACCCGCAAGGATCACTACCCAATTCCATTTATGGGTCAGATGTTTGAAAAACTTGCAGGTCAAGATTATTTTTTCTTTTTGGATGAATATTCTGGTTATTATAAAATTTCTATAGAAACTAAGGATTAGGAGAAGACCACTTTCATATGCCTGTTCAGTACTTATACTTTTTGGCGTATGCCCTTTGGGTTGTGTAATGCATCGGCCACTTTCCAATAGTGCATGATGGCCATCTTTAGCAAAATGGTGGATGATATTTTAGAGGTTTTTATGGATGAGTTTTTGGTCTATGGCAGTTCATTTGAGGAATCTTGATAGAGTCTTGTACAGAAGTAAAGAAACACACCTAGTGTTGAACTGGGAGAAGTGTCACTTTCTGGTGAAAGAAGGTATTGTGCTTGGGCACAAGGTGTCCAAGGCATACTTGGAAGTAGATAAGGAAAAAACTGATGTGATCTCAAACTTTCCACATCCCGTCATAGTTAAAAGGGTGAGGAGTTTTTTAGGACATGTTGGGTTTTGTAGAAGGTTCTCGAGAATCTCTCAACCCTTGTGTAGATTTCTCGAGAAGGAGGTAAAATTTGAATTCTCGATTGAATTCTTACAAGCCTTCAACCAGTTGAAGAAGAATTTGACAGGCTCCCATTCTAGTTGCACCTGATTGGGAGATACTTTTTGAACTAATGTGTGACGCAAGTGATACAGTTGTGGGGGTAGTCCTGGGTCAAAGAAAGGACAAGATCTTTCACTCTATATACTATGCCAGTAAGGTTTTGGATAGTGCCTAAATGAAATACACTGTTACTGAAAAGGAGATGCTGGTGGTAGTGTACGCATTTGATAAAATTAGGGCCTACCTAGTAGGTACTAAAGTTATTGTGTATACCGATCATGCGGTTATTCGATATTTGTTCAACAAAAAGGAGGCTAAGCCAAGGTTGATTAGATGGATCCTTTTGCTATAGGAGTTTAATCTTGAAATTCGTAACCGGAAGGGGTGTGAAAACCAAGTAGCTGACCATATCTCTCGATTGGAAAATCACGAGCACATTAAGGAGCAAGGGTAGATTCAAGAGGAATTTCTAGATGAACAATTAATAAGCTTGTCAATACAACAACTTTCTTGGTACGATGACATCGTAAATGTATTGGTAAGTGGTTTTTATTGGTCAAATGCCACAAGCCAACAAAAGAAGTGGTTGAACCATAACTATAAGTTTTATTATTTGGATGAACCATTTTTATACAAACTGGGTCCAGATCAACTCATCCAGAGATGTGTGCCTGAGTTCGAGATGCACGAGATTCTTATGAAATATCGTGCTTCGTTTTATGGGGGGCATCATGAAAGGGAACGCACTGCACACAACGTACTGCAGTCAGGATTTTTTTGGCCCTCTTTCTTCAAAGATGTGAATGACTTTATCAAGAGATGTGACGAATGCCAAAGAATGGGGGCTATCTCCAAATGGCATGAGATGCTATTAAACAACATCTTTGAAGTTGAGATATTAGATGTTTGAGGGATTGACTTTATGGGACCTTTTCCGCCTTTGCAAGGGAATAGGTACATTCTTGTTACGATCAATTATGTTTCTAAATGGGTAGAGGCAATTTCCCTACCTACGAATGATGCAAGAGTGGTACTAAAGTTCGTGAAGAAATAAATCTTTACATGATTTGGAACCCCACGGGCGATCATAAGCAATGGAGGGTCACATTTCAAGAATGCCTGATTTAAATAGAGAACTTAAGCAAATCCTTTAAAAGACGGTGAATGCGCATTGGAAAGATTGGGCTGACAAGCTTGATAATGCATTATGGGCATATAGAACGGCATAAAAAACTCCTATCAGTACCTCACTGTATCGATTGGTTTTTGGAAAGGCTTGCCACTTGCCGATAAAACTCGAACATCAGGCGTATTGGGCAGTGAAGTGGTTGAAATTTGACCTTAAGGCAGTCAGCGACAAGAGAATGTCGCAACTACTCGAGCTTGTAGAGTTCCAAATAAATGCTTATGAGAATGCCAAAATTTATAAGGAAAAAACAAAACAATGGCATGAAGAGTAGCTAGTGGAACGTTCTTTCGAGCCGAGTCAAGTGGTATTGCTTTTTAGCTCAAGGTTACGTCTATTCCCTAGAAAATTTTGCTCTAAGTAGATGGTTCCGTTTAAAGTTGTGAGAGTAACCAATCATGGGACCACTGACCTGCAAGATTACAAATCCGACCAAACTTTTTTGGTCAATGGGAAGTAGGTCAAACATTACTAGCCTGATGGAGAGCGTGGGGCAACATCCATCAACATGGTGGAAGCATGAAATTGCATGGGTAGTGCCACGACGTTAAATACAGCGCTTCACCGGAGGCAACCCATGCTTTGTAAGTGTTTTGACGTTTTGTTGTTTTTGTTTTGTGTTTATCTAATTTCTAGTGTGTAATAGGGATGCATACCATGGCAGCATTAAAGTATGGGAAGTTAAATTCAACAAAAATTTTAAGTGTTGATTGATCACGATAAGCATCACATCGTGATGCCTATCATTATCAATCATTGGAATGATGGAATCCCATCACGATAAGCATCACGAAGTGATGCCTATCATGATGTGATTCTAGTTAGACAGTGTTCTATCATGATAGCCATCATGATGTGAGGCTTATCGTGATGTAATTCTGGATAGTCAGTAATCAATCACGATAAGCATCAACTATGGGTTCACTAGCAATCATATTTAGTTAATTTAATTAATTAACTTGAATTATCTAATTGTTGGTTCTGGGGTTTAACCTATGAGTAGGGAATGATCATCCTCTAATCACAATCTATACAAATCCCACAACTACTTCGATCGATAT